>JBBIGA010049380.1:0-12953 GCA_037576975.1 Alestes dentex
TTATATTTACTGAAATCAGAGTTTACTGATACACTCTGAGTTCTGAGGGTAAATGCTGGTTCTAGGCTGTTTTACACTGTTTATTTTTACTGAAATCAGATTTTACTAGCACGTTCTAGGGGTTAACAGTATCTCTGGAGAGGCGTTAGAGGAAACTTTGGAAAAAGCTCTTTATTTGTCTAAGGATTTAATCCTGGCAGTCAACAGGCATAATTGAACCTACCGAATTTGGGTGCAGTGTGGGTTCTCACGGTAACCTAGTGATTAGGGCGTTCGCCCTGCGATCAGGAAGTCGTGGGTTCGATTCCCAAAACTGCTTAGCACCTCTGAGGTACCCTGAGCAAGTTACCGTCCCCACACACTGTTCCCGGGGCGCTGTGTTCCTGGCTGCCCGCTGCTTCACTTGGTGAATGTGTTAAATGCAGAGGAAGAATTTCACGCTGTTCACACTGTGCTGCGGTGTGTTCACGTATGACAGAACGGTCACTTTCACTTCATTTTAAACACAAAATATGCATCATATATCGTGAAAAGCATCACGATATTTTATTTTTATCCAAATTGACCACCTGTGTTTTACAATATAAAATCAAGAAGAATTGAAGAATTCAGCTTATACACTTATACATTTTCAGTATTACAGTAGCTCGTGGTTAAAGGATTATAATTCTTGGAGGAGAATGGAAGGTAGGTTTCGGGTTGTTGTTATTCCTGTTGCACGTCTTCTCCCTCACCATAGTAACCTGTCAGATGAAACTGCCCTGGTTTGTTTAGCTTTAACAGATTGTGCCCTCTTTTGCTCCACTGCTCCGCTAAGATAAGCCTCCAGCTCTCTATGTATAGCAACATGTGCTTCCCAGTCACGTAAAGGCATTGTGTGAGACACAAGGAGGAAAAAAAAATCAATAACCCCCACTTGGTTCTTACATACAATGTTTTATGTCGACTGTTAGTCGACATAAAACATTGTATGTAAGGACCAAGTGGGGGTTATTGATTGTGTACAGCTGTGTGCACACAGTTACGTAGGAAACTCCGCAATTACTTCAAAACACAGCAAATATTTACAGTACAATGTAGTAAGTGGAGTGTGCAGGAACCAGAACGGTGCCATTATGTGTCATTCTTGTTCAGTTTACGACCAGATGCTGTGTTTTTTTAAGCCGCACTGTTTGTTTGTCCCTCAGGAGAAAGCCGTGTGTGAGGAGAAGCCGTGAGAAGAAAACACCCTGCAAGATCACGGCCTCACCGGAATAAAGCGAAGAGCCACTCGTTACACCTGAGCTTTCACTGGCCTCATCCTGCTGAAAAATCAACGCACTTAACAGCAGAACTCATTAATACTTTATTTTTTACTGAGGCACGGTGAATAGGGCTGATTAACCACACTGTATTTTGCACGTTTCTGTATTTTGTTCTCAGCAGATTAAGGTTGGGATTAACTCCGTTAATTCAGGATCAGTTCAGGAGGTGAATTTATCATTTGTGCTAAACTGAGCCCTGCTGCATTCAGATGTGTTCAATATGCATTCATCTGTCACATTTATGTTTCCTAATAAATGCCAGGAAAATCAGATGCCGGTGTCAATACCGAATTTTGCCAAATTATGGAATTCATTGCTCAGAAACTTTGGAAATAATTCTTCCGTTTTAGAATTCAAGAGTCACACCTTTTCTCTTTGTGTTACGACTCTGTGTCTGTCTGTCTTGTTCTGTTAGGTACTATATTTTATGAGTTTATTATTTGTGTGCTTGTTTGGTTGTTAGTCTATAAAGTGCCGAATTTGAGAAAGACACCATAAATTAAACTTGCAAAGGTAAATGTAAAGGTAAACCGTATCCGTACTGTACAGTTCACACTGAACTCCCGCAGTGCTAGAATGTAACTACTGAAGTTACCCCTGTATAGACTGTACTGTAATTCATGCACGGGCATTTTCTTTGGTATGCGCTGCCGTTTTCTTTGGTATAAGCAGGTGAATACTGTAATAATTTAATTAACAGTAATAAATAATACAGGGCTTTAGGAAGAACAAAATGAGAACACTTGAGACGCTCCACGGGGGAAATTTTGGACAATTATTAGTTCAATTCTCAGAAAAAATCCGCAAGAGACTGAAGTTGTGACTACTGAACCGTGATTAAGCGGGGGTACCATAGTGGTATTATTATTATTATTATTATTATTATTAGTAGTAGTAGTAGTAGTAGTAGTAGTAGTAGTAGTAGTAGTATCAGTGTTATTACTTTTAGGATATTAGTAAACCAAACTGAAATGTTATTAAAGCAATAGCCAAGAGAAGTCATGGAGTGCACAAATTTAAGGTAGGTGGTGTTTTTGTTTTGAAGCAGCAGTCACTAACCTTCCTCCTGGACATTTCTCTTCAGCTTTTACCACTAATCTAACAACCTCAACCTGCGGGCCATCAAGAGCTGAATCAGGTGCGGTGTATCACAGTTAGAGTTAAACACAGCAAGATGGAATGTATCCAGGATCTCCAGAAGTTGGGTTTAGTGACCAACTGTTTTTAAAGTAAAGTGACCACATGCCACATGTGAGCACACTACAACACTCAGAATTAAATTCTTTCTCTGTATTTAACCCATTTAACATGTGAAGCGGCGGGCAGCCAGCGGCGCAGTGTGTGGGGACGGTACCTTACTTGAAGGTACCTCAGTGGTACCACTGACAGTCCTGGGATTCGAACCTGCAACCTTCCGATCACAGGGGCAACTCCCTAACCACCAGGAGGGGCATTCCTGCCTAAAACCAAAATTTTAGCAATGTTAATGTTAGCAATCTGTTCGGCTTGGGAGGAGATATTTCGAAAACTACTTGATAACTGAGGGCTGTATGTTTTAGTTGGACCACTAAAACATCCAGCCTGCTGTTATCAAGTAGTTTTCAAAATATCTCCAGACACCTTCAAGTTGCGTCATTAGAAGTGGGGCTCTTGTTTAGTTTAAAAGGGGAAAATCTCCCTTTAGAGTTCCAGTTTCTCCGGTGAAGCAGGTGAGATGGTATATTGACAACAGATGAAAGAACGGGTACATTTTCAGTTTTGGCCAAAGTGCCCTTAACCCTCCTTTGGGGTTATTGGGGTTTGTTTGACACCCTTCAGTGCCCAACATCTCTGAGAAAATGACGGACAGCATTTGCTTTCACTTCATAATTCATGACTTTTCCTAATTTAATGGGGGCATCCAGATAAACTTAAAATTAGCATGATGATATATTTTCAGTGATCTGTACACATTTCGTACACACTGCAGTTCTTTGGATTCAGTTTGACTCCAGGCTGTTTTAGCTATTTTATTAAAAACACATTAGAAATAACAACATTTCACTGGATGAGGTCGCTAGAACATAGTTCAAGCAATTTTATAAGTTGTATAAATTCTCTCTTCTTTAACTAAATTTGTTTGTTTATGCTGGGGTCAAATTGACCATAAACATTATACAAGGTTCAAGGTTCACTTTATTTGTCATCAGCATTCTTTATACATGTTACTTTACTTGACAAAATATATTTTTTTTATTTACAAATTTTATAAATGTGCTGTTCTTAGAAATAATACAAAGCTATTAAAAAACACAATAGGATCTTTCTTTGCAATTTTAGATCAAACAGTGAAAATGAATTCTGATTTTCTTAAAGTATTCTGAAGGTATAAGAGGGTGGGGTTTATATTCATATTTAAATTTTTATATTACATTATTATATTGCATTTGCTTTTATACTTATACTTATATGATATGATATGATATGATATGATATGATATGATATGATATATGATATATGATATTGTTTTATATTACTTTATATTACATGTTAAAGGACTATATAGGTAGTCAACACAGAAACATATTGTACTTAACACATAAACTTGACACAAAATTCAGTTATAATCATTTTCTAGAGGTTTAAATTACTGTGGTCAAATCCCAAAGACTAAATTATATCAGCAAATTTTAAGAGAACAGAAGGGTTAAAACATCATCTCCCAACTCCTGGGGCTTCACCTCACACTGCGTATTTTTCTATTTTTCCAGCTCTTTCCACCTCACTTCAGCTCAGAAAGGGCGAGGGAAAGTGCGGACATAAACCTGCACCCCCCCCCCCCCACACACACACCACCAACACACCCCTGCCCTGAACAACTCAGACTTTAATTACTTCTGTAAAATCCTTTTTTTTATTATACTGCACATTCCCTGTCCTGTTGTTGCTATATTTGCACAATCCAGTAGCCATTTCTGCACATAACTCTGCTGCTACCTGTCAGAATACCGTATTCAACCAGACTGTAGCTATTGTACAAAATGTTGTAGAGTTATTTTGTTTCTCTTGTGTTTTTTCTTGTCCTCTCTTCTGTCCTGTCTACTCCTGGTCTTGTGGTGTTCTGTTCTGTTCTTGTGTTGCACCATGGTCCTGGAGGAACGTTGTTTCGTTCCACTGTGTACTGTGTGTGTATATGGCTGAAATGACAATAAAACCTACTTGATTTGACGTGACTCAGGTGCGTTGGAGCACAAATCTCTGGCTGGAGACGGAAGAAAGTGCTGTCCGGCCTCAAGCGCAGTTAGAGACTAAATCCAGCAGGTGGAGCCGAAACCACGACGTGATCCCAAAGGATCTGGAAGAGTTACACTATATGTACAAAGTTTTGGGACACACCTGTTTTTCGGGTTTGGGCTGACCCCTTCTGGACAATGCCAGGCTTTCAACTTTGGGGACAAACCTTTTCTATTCCAACATGACTGTGTCCCAGTGCACAAAGCGAGCTCCATAAAGACGTGGCTGGAGGAGTTCAGTGTGGAAGAACTTGACTGGCCGCACAGAGCCCTGACCTCAACCCCATCCAGCACTTTTGGAATAAACTGGAACGGAGATTGTGAGCCAGGTCTTCGTGTCCAGCATCTGACCTCATAAATGCTCTACAGAATGAATGAGCACAACTTTTTCCCAGAAACTCCAAAATCTTGTGGAAAGCCTTCCAAGAAGAGTGGAAGCTGTTCTAGCTGCGAAGTTAGACCAGTTCCATATTAAAGTCCATGTATTAGAATGCAGTGTCATTAAAGTACTAGCTGGTGAAACTGTCAGGTGTCCCAATACTTTTGCCCATAGGCTGTAGAGTGAAAAACAACTAAACAATACATAATGTGTTAGTAATAAAATCACCACAAATGGCGGCGTACTATTTCAGTATTTAGTAGTTTATATTATAACAAGGTTCTGGCACCTGGCTGTGTGGTTGAGTGATGGCTCTGTCTAACACCATACTAAATACTAAAATAGTACATCAATATCACTGGTGTACTGTTTTAGTATTTGGTGTAGTGTAATACAGTGTTACTGGTGTAACATCTTACTCGATACTATAGTACAGTACAGTACAGTACAGTATATTAAAGTGTATCATTAGTGGTGTATTATTTTCCTGTTTATTGTGGTAGTACGCAGAGCCGTCACTCACTGTCAGCCATTTGAAGCCTATAGCCAATCAGGTGCTCGGTGCTCGGAGCCTGTTAGCCAGTCGTGTTGCAGGGGGCAGGGCCTGTCTGAGGTGAGGGGGGGTGGTGTGTGTGTGTGTGGGGGGGTGCTGTGCACCTGAGAGCTCAGGAGGCGCAGTCCGACTGGAGAATGGCGCAGAGGAGCGTCCTGCAGCTCTCCACGGATCTCTCGGCGATCGGGACACGACACGCAGACGATCACGAAGAGCAGGGGACGCTGAGAAGCCCCTCGAGTTTCTGCTGAGACCTAGAGGACAAAAGACCGACTCTCTGCACGGCGTTTCACTCCGAACACGCACGCGCGCATCAGCCGACGCACCTCAGCTCGCGCGTCGTGCTGAAGCTGTCCGGCGGCGCGTGAGCCATGCCGGAGCTCGCGACGACACACCTGTGAGGTCGGAACGCAGAAGTTCTCAGCGGCTCGCGAGTTTGTGTGTCTGCCATGAAGGACACGGGAGAGTCCAAGGACCACCAGCTCACAGTGAGTAGCTGTTTACTCCAGCCTGGCCTGCCAGGCGTGCAGGTCCCATCCGACCCCAGGCTTCTCCTGCACACCTGTCCACACCTGCACGCTCCTGCGTGATAACACTGTTATAGCTCATCCAGTACACGGCGACCTGTGGCCACTCACCTCTTCCCCTCATCACATGTTATTGCAGATGCACGTGGAGGTTTTATGTTACAGCAGATCTTTAGTATAGCATAGTATAGTGTAGTATTATGTGTCATTAGTGGTGTCATGTATGCAATACCATTAATGGTGAACTCTTAGTATAGTGTAGTGTAGTGCAGTGTAGTATTGTATAGTATAGTACAGTGTAGTATAGTATAGCATACCACTAGTGGTGTAATATATGTTATTCCATTAATGGTGAACTGTTTTAGCATAGTATATTGTAGTATAGCATCGTATAGTATAGTGCAGTGTAGAGTATAGTAGAGTATAGTTTTGTATAGTATAGGATACTATTAGTGGTGTACTATATATTATACCAAAAATGGTGAGCTATTTTAGTAGAGTATAGTGTAGTATAGTATAGTAGACCAATAGCAGTGTGCTGTATAATACCATTAATGGGGAACTATTTTAGTACATTATAGTGTAGTTTAGTATAGTCTAGCATAGTGCAGTGTAGTATAGTATAATGCAGTACAGTACAGTATAGTATAGGACTGCATAGTACAGTATAGTATAATACAGCATAGCATTGGTGGTGTAGTATATATTCAACCTTTATTGATTAACAACTTTAGTGTAGTGAAGTGTAGTGTAGTATAGTATAGTGTAGTATGGTATACTGTTAGTGGTGTACTACATATTATACCATTAATAGTGAACTATTTTTGTATAGTATAGTATAGC
The DNA here is from genome assembly GCA_037576975.1 of Alestes dentex. Classification (NCBI taxonomy): domain Eukaryota; kingdom Metazoa; phylum Chordata; class Actinopteri; order Characiformes; family Alestidae; genus Alestes; species Alestes dentex. The sequence continues at coordinate 6,880 of JBBIGA010049380.1, forward strand.
ATAGTCAGAAAACAGTGGGTTAAAGCTTTGATGACTCATAGTTGACTGCTGGATTTACAATAATGTTAGTATTCACAGAAGTGTGTAATGCGCATGGCCAGTTCCAGGTCCTCTTACCCAAGCATTTTGGGTTTATAGAATAGCATATTTCATATATTTTAGAGTATTTCTGAGTTTTTATTTGACTTTTATTTTGACTTTATATTTTATATTGTCTCGGTGTGTAGTACTTCCAGGATCAATAAAGTTTTCTGATTCTGATTTTCTCTTGCATTGCTGGACTGGAGCTGTCAGTGCCTTTGAACTGCTAGTTACAATGCTGAGGCAGGGCAGGCTAATTAAATGAGCGTCCCACCTGGGCACTTTAATGGCCCTGGCAAGGTGGCCCAAAGCAGGCAACAATTCAGACGCAGCTTGGTGTTGAATCATGGCCTCTAAATAAATTGCTCCTGGGCAGAGAAGTAAATTATGCATCTCATGAATCAGCTCAGAATGGCGTATTTCGGTCATAAACCTGCTTCTGCAAGAGATTTGCTTCTGTATTTCTCTAGGGTTGTTCTGTGTTTCTCTAGGGATAGCTTGTTTACTTGTGTCTTAAAAACATGTCCAGGAATCGGTATATTTATTAACCCCATGATAAAAAAACACTTTGTGTGTGTTTCCTAGGTGGCCTTGCGAATCCGGCCTCTGAGTGATGTAGAACTGGAGGATTCAGCCACAATAGTGGCCCATAGAGTCGACGACCAGGTAAGTGTGTATGTGTGTGTGCAAGAAAGAGAGAGAGAGTAAGTGAGAGAGAGAGAGAGAGATAGAGAGTTGACGTTTGGTTGTTTTCATAAGAGCTGCACAATATAGACAAAATACCAGTACAGCGATTTTACTGCTATGTTTTGCGATTACAGAGCCTTTAAAAATATTAAAGGGTCATTATCTTCACTGTCCTGGACTTAAAAAGGCTAAACGCCTGTAAATATTGTTTCAAATGGCACATTCACTCCCTCCATTTATACAATCCATATATGGAAAATAAAAACAGACGATTTTCAAATCAAGAGTTTTTGTGATGTCACAAAAACAACACAGCCCCACCCATTCATGCACCGATTCTCTAACACCTTCACTGGTTAATGTTTGAGATAATTAGATATTTGTTGCTTTACATAAATACCTCGATTAATCAGAACACCCAGTAACTCACTTGGAGCTGTGACTGGTCACCCTGTCAGAAACACTGTGATTGATTAGAGGCTCATTTGCTTATTGGAACCTTTTGCGATATCAGTATTGCAGAGACAGATATCGTGATAACAATTAGACAATATATTGTGCAGCCCTAGTTTTCATGTCTTTTATGCATCCAACATTTAAAAGACCTTAAACCCTATGAACTGTTTTATATTTGGGTCTCCTAAGTAATGCTCTGCTGTTTTCATGGCCGTCTGAGAGCCACTAAATCACTAAATCATGAACAAGAGAGCTATCAAGAGGTTAAGGGTTTGTTCTAGATGTGTCATTTGTATACAGAGTCAACTGAAGTTGCCATTTCAACATAAGGACCAAAGACGTGCTACTGCCATTAAACCAGGCCATTATGTATTTAAGAGACACAATTACTTATGGTTCCCTGAAATGGCTAGACTATGTTTAAAAGCCTGTATAATTGTTCACCCTTAGATGTCTATAAGATGGATTAATTTAGATTCATACGTTTTAATTTTCTTCAATATTTCAATAAACAAAAAGTTTTAAAGCATAATATTCATTTTGCAGCCCATATAGTCCATATTCTAAAACTAAACAGCAAAAACTGCCTGTTTTGAATTCTTTGTTTTTGTGATGTCTCAAGCAAATATATTTAAATATGCCCACTTTTTCAGCCAGTACCAGTTTAGATATAAAACGTGTTTCAGTCTGGACTGCTTCTTGAAGCGTAATGAAGCGTATTGTAGTGCAACCAATAAGAAGAGAGGGCATTTGCATATATCAGTCTAAAAAGGCGCAGTAACATAAACTCCCAGTGCAATTCTGGGATAAAGAAGCATTTAAAATGGGCCTTTTTTAAACATAAATATATTCATATAAATGTTACAAGTGGACCACAGAGGAGAAAATGTGAGTAATGGACTTTTAATTAAAATGAACTTTTTAGATGCAGAGACCTTGCTTCATTTCATGTCAAAAAAAGAAAAAAGAAAAAAACTTCTGCCTCTGTGTAATGATTAACAGACAGCATGGTGTATTTGGCCTTTTCATTATCAACCTGCTCATACTGTAAAGAAGCCTCCTGCGTTCTGCACACTCAGTATGTGCATCAGTGAATTCACTGAGCTGTTAAAAGGCAGTCGAGAATATGACTCAACCCTTCAGTGCTACATTCAAAGGTTGCTGAATACGGATGGCAGTGTATCTGCAGGCTGGTTGCTCTGTTCTGTGGACTAATTCTTTCTATAATGCACTGTAATGATTGTGCTGTAGTGGAGAAATGGGCCTGAAAGCATGGGGTCAATACAAGGACGAGCACGGCTGAAAAGATGTCGATGAATATGGACACTGAGGAGGTTGTATTGAACTCACATTAGGCTCTCTTCCATAGTCATACAGGAACAGTATTGTACCTAAACCATACTACGATGGCATGGAACTTGTATCACGTTTTGATTTTCCAGTGTATCTCTGTCCGGCAATAGAGTTTCTGACTCAGTTCTCTCCACACCGTTTATTGTAGGTCGTCCCAAGACCATGGAATCGAACCAGCGGAAAGTTTTTTCAGTCAGAGCTGCTTTTGTTATTGGGGTCTTTTATTATTTATAGTTTATTTTCTTGCCATTCTTTAGCCATGTGACAAAAACCTAACCCAGATAACTTGTTAGTGATGTGCTGGATCATCTTCACTTTAAAGAAAAAATTAATAGAAAACTCCCTCTGAAACTTTGTCGATTTCCCAGTCGTTAGTTTGTGTCTCCATTATTGTTTTTTTTTTTTTTAGCATGGACAGTAAAAAACAATGTCCTCTTTCGATGTTTTGATGACATTTCGACCAATCAGAAAGCAATGATGCAGTCAGTTCAGCTGCAGCCCACTTTCAGCCCTGCCGTCGAGCAGCTCGGGTTTGGCTTGGGTTCGGGTTGCTTTATTTGTAATGGAAAAACATTTGTTCGTGTTGCTTGTGGCCACCGGAAAAGTGAGAATAGTAAAACAGCACAAGGCTGACAACAGTTCTCTTACAAGCACAAGGTCCAGCTGTCTGAAGGCTACGTGTTTTTAACAAATGACTGAAAAGTGACTCCAGTGTCTTCTTGTCTCTTGGGTGATGATGCTAACTGGTGATCAGGCCTGATTATCGTCTCTGTTAGTGGAATGAGTTGGGCAGTGTTATTTACTCCAGGTCTCTGGAGTTATTATTAGTGCATGCATTGACGTTAATGTAGGTCATACCGGTGTGATCACTTACATTTGTTCCACTATTGCTGGTGTTGATGACAGTGATGATTATATTATATGCCTGATGTTGCCATTTCAGCATAAGGACAGAAGAAGTGCAGCTGCAATTAAAGCAGGCCATGATGGATTTAAGCTTATGGTCTGTCCAGTTATTTTTTTGGTTAGACACTGTACAGAATGCCTGTATGATGGTGGTCGGTGCTGATGACCTGCCTCTGTTAGTGGAATAAAGTGGGCAGTGTTATTTGCTCCAGGTCTCTGAGGTCTGAGTTATTCTTAGGACTTTAACACTGATGTTAACGCTGTTCATTTTGGTGTGATCACTTATGTTTGTTCCACTATTGTTGCTGCTGATGACAGTGGTAATTATAATGATGCGAGCTGTGAAAGTAATTGCTCATGCGGAAATGCCGTTGCTATGTTTGATTGCACGAGTACTTTTATAGAGTACATTTTGGTCTTTCGTCTTCTCCAACTCAACAAAAGAACATATTAACAATCTGTTCCTGAGTTCAAATGGGTGTGTTTTGAGTGTCCAGGTGGCTGGGACCCATCATCCTAAGTCCAATAATATCCCAGATAAACCCCCTCATCCTTGTGTTTACTAAGAGAGTGAGTAGTAAACACATTTGTTGCCCTTTTAATCTAAAGCAATTGGTAACAAAGTGCTTAAAACTGGCTTTTGAAAGTTTCTTTTTTAGGTTTTAAAGATGCAATTGTTTACCGGAAAGATTGTTACGTTTCAGTTCGTTTTCAGATTGCTCTAGGGACATTTAGCTGAAATATTTCAATTTTTATATTTTTATTAGTCAAGTCAAGTCAAGCAGGGTTAGTGTCATTTCAGCCACATACACAGCACACAGTGTCTGTTAGTATAGTGTATATTTGTACTACCAAACATACTTAGCTGTTATCAATTAACAGTAAAACTTATGTCATAAACAAGAGACCAAAGAAATATAGATTTGCACCATTTTTTTCTCCATATTTCTGCATGAGTAAATGGTGAAGTGTTAACAAAATCGTTCAGATAAGTTTGGTTCACAGTGGTGGAGATGGTCTCATGCATTGAATGAGTCTAAAAGCTGACTCCCAGAAATGCAAAATTGTTGTAAATACACTGCCTAATGCATAAAATGTTGTATTATGATGGACTTAAGATCAGCTTTTGGCCTAGAACATATTTTAAAGGTGAAATAATCACCAATGAAAATATTTGAGAAATGTATTTAATTATCATTGACTTTACATTATAAAAGACAGTTGGGCTGATTTGCATAATGCATAAAGGGGTCATATTTGTGTTGTGGACACGGCAAATCCTGGTTCATTTAAATGATTAATTATTAATTATGATTAAATTAAATTTGATCTGTTTGAATTTAGAAGTGGTTTGTTGTCAGTTTGTATATCCAGAGTATACTTATTACCAATTATGTTTCTTAATGTTTTCGGTACAGTGGCTGTTGATGGGACAGTTTGTTTACATCAGTGGACTTAGGCTCCACAGGGCAAACAGGTTGTACAAGGAGTGATGAGATTATGGTCCTAGTGATTAGCAGCACACACACATACAGGGCTTATATGATTTGTATTGTTTGTGCAGCCATGCACATGAATGGAGAGGATAGAGAGGATTCAGTCAGTGGTCCCAAGGTTTAACACATGGAGTTTATGTGATCTGCGCTGTCACAGAGTAACACTCGCATGTATAAAGATATTTTACACAGCATATGACGCTGTAAATTAGAATCAGAATCATAAAACTTTATTTACTCCCAGAGGAAATTGATTATGTTATGACTGCACAGACATGCAGTGACGCAAGAACAATATCAAATATAAAGTCTAAATAAAACCAAATAAAATCATACGAAATACACTATGTTATATACACACACATTCTGGGGTATAAATTCTATGCTAAATATATATGTAAGTGATTTACTAGTAACACACGATAACAGTAAGATATTGCATGTGATGAAATGATGTAGCACCAGATTTAGCACTGCGTTTTTCTCGGTATAACAGTTCATTGCTGGTCAAAATGTAATGCAAGACGTGCCCATAAATGCCTCAGAAATGATGTAATCTCATGATTAGAGAAAATTTTATGTGAAGACATAAGAACTACCCACCACACACACACCAGTTTACTATAGTATACACACTATCCTGACACTAACCCTCAGCCTCATCCGACCCTCCCTAATCAAAAGCGATTTGTCAGATTCGCTGACGGACCAAAAAGGCACCTTCCTGAGGCTGTGAAACGTGCACCATCTGGCTTTTCCTTCCTCAGGTAGGCTGAGACAGATTAGGTTCGTTTACAGGCGGCTCACTCTGCTTTTTCCTCTGGAGGCAGACGGCTGAGGGCGTAAGCCCCCCTGAGTCTGAACGCAGCTCTGGGGCTTTGGAGGGCTTAGACAGCAGCCATCTGCTCATCTCCACCACCCCAGCTCACCTGCTGCTGCTGACACTGCCACACACACACACACACACACACACACACACCGATCTATGCAAGTATAGACCTATATATATATGTGTGTATACACACACACACACACACACACACACACACACACACACACACACACACAAACACACACACACAAACACATATATAT
>JBBIGA010049411.1:0-12952 GCA_037576975.1 Alestes dentex
GGTACCGTCCCCACACACTGTTCCCTGGGCGCTGTGTTCCTGGCTGCCCGCTGCTTCACTTGGTGAATGGGTTCAATACAGAGAAAGAATTTTGTGCTGTTCACACTGTGTGCTGTGGTGTGTTCATGTATGACAGAATGGTCACGCTCACTAATAGTGAATTAGTAAGTTATTTCTTTTTTGGTTTGCTGTATGAGCCAAAAATAGCTGATTAGTCCGTTTCCAAATAGTTGATACTTAGTAACCCTTCAAATGCATTATAACTTCAGCTAGAAATGAAAACATCAAATATTTTTGTAGGACTATTTGTGCTATTTGCACCCGAACTGATGTAAAAGACAGACAAATTACATTCTGTTGCTAAAGCATAAACATATGACTCGGAAAGTTAATGACTGTAGAGAATGATTGTGATCAGTAGAAACAGCCATAATCCAGCTGTAATCGTGTAGATCTTGTAAATTGGGAAAATATTGCTATTGGTAGGTTGCCATTATATTGTGATCAAATTATTATTCTGTAATCCAGCTGTAATCGTGTAACGAGTTGTTGATGAGGCCTACTTGTTATGTTGATGTAAATTATAATAGAACCACATAGCATGTTTGAAGTTAAAATGGTGTAAATACATAAAAGTGTTAAAAATGTAAACTATATATAAAGAATTTTAGTTGTTATAAAAATTAGGAAAATATTTTATTTGCCATTTTATTGGGATGTTAAATTATTATGCTGGAGTCAACCCTTTAGTGTTGAGAGCGTATTGACAGAGACCTTATAAAGGCAGAGACTGTACATCGGTTGCAAAATGAATGGGAGTATGGTGCTTGTCCACACATAAAGTTCTGCCCTTCAGTAAAAAAAGGCAATCAGGATGCTGGTAAAGCTGCAAGTGGGAAAACCTCAGTGTTGCAGAGGATATATCGCTTCAAGGTTTGCTGGCGCTGCTGCACAATTTTTTGCCATTGTTTGTTCTTTGTTTTACTGGCTAAAATGTGAATGACTAGTGAGTTAACTGGATGTTTTGAAGATTATTGAACTGCTTTCATCTGTCAACAACATCACCAAACCACAGACCCTGAAAAGATTAGACCAATAAGCAGTGTAAGTATTAGGCCTTCATTATCTCTATAGAGACATTAGTTATCTCCTCTTTCTCACTCTCTGGGTTAAACAGAGGAAGATGGTTTCCCCTTTTGAGTCTTTGTTCCTTCCGAGTCTTGGCTCCTCCCTTTTGAGTCTTTCTTTCTCCACCTTAGTGAGTTTTTCCCTAAGTAATTCATCATTTGTTTAGTAGCAATATGGTGCTGGCATAAGTATTCAGTGTCTTCAGACTAGTACTTGGTAGAGCCATCTTTTGATCCAATAACAGCTTTAAGTCTGTTGGGCTAGCTGTCTGCTAGCGACCGTTTGAGAGTGATTGTGCTTGGGATCATTGATCTGCTGAAGAGATTGAAGCAGGGTTGTCTTGCGGAGTCTTCCTTTCATTTTAACAAGCAATGAAGAAAATCATCTATACAACATGATGCTACCACCTCTATATTTCACTTTTGTGCTTGTGTTTGTTGTGGAATGTTCAGTGGCAAAGTTTGTGCCACACATAGCATTTGGATTTTGACCAAAAAGCTCAATTTTTCACCTGACCACAAAACCTTATCCCTCATTTTAGCTGGGTCACTCAGGACACACTTTGATTGTTATTCCTTCACTAATGGTTTATTTCTATTCACACGCCTATACTACTCATACTCCCAGTGGTGTGCAGACCTTCTGATACTGTTGACTGGTGCACCAGTAGCAGAATCTGTTTTGTTGTTCAAAATGTTGCATTTACTCTTTCGGAACAAAATAATTTTGTAGTTAACATACTTTGCGTTCCATGAATATAATTATTTTGTCATGTGTATGTCAGATATATTTATTAGGATTTTTGGAGTCTTGTTAATCTGGTTGTTGAATCAGGGACCACATGTGACGTAATATCCATTTCCTGGTCCAAACACTCCTTCAGATCCCAAAATCTTTAATGCATTATAGGTATCAACAGCCTTGCCAAGCCTCTTAACAGGTGTCAGTTTTATATGCTAGAACCAAAGAAAAAAAAGTTAGAATAGCAAATAATAAGTTCACAAAACCAAGTTTCATACATGTAAATGTAATGAAAAAATGTTATTACTAAAAAGCCTTTCTTCTTAACAGTGCATCTGTTCTGAGCACAAATATTGATTAACTTTATTTTAAATATCTTTTATGTGTCTCTTGGTCACAGAGCAATGTCCTTAATGGGAACCAGACTGTACCCACTGTGGTTTGTGGAGCAGGCTGTGGTGAATGTGTTCCAGTTGATTGTCCATTTGTCACTCGGTGAGGAGCCCAGTGAGGAGCTTGAGGGACCAAAGAAGCTGGGGCATACCTGACAGCTGCTGGAACTCATGTGCTTGTCCTAGAGGAAATATTAGAGCAGCTTAGATTGTTTGTTAAATGATGCCCTAAAGGACCACGAGGCTCCAACAATAGTCAAGGATTGCAGGGCATAACCTAGTGTGAGGTAAAATATATTTGAAAATTTGCTTCACTTTTGTCACTCGTGTCACTTTTATGTATTATAATGACAATGTGATCTATGAATTTTGAGAGATATCTTGACATGTTGTAGCCATAGAGACTTCTGTCTTAAACTTAGCTTAAAACAACTATGATGCAAAACATGTTATGATGCAAAAAAAATTATCACACTGTCATGGCAAATATCCATAAATAAATCTTTGCATACACAGAATACTTACCTTCCTATTGAAGAACAGTGAACTAGACAAGCTTACCTGCAACATTACAGTCCTTTATGCAGCTACCCAAAGTGAACAATACAAGAAGTCTATGTTCCTCCCTCATAAATTCAATCCAGTTCATTTTTTTGAACATTATATTTACATTATATTTATATTTATATTTTTGCTGCTATTCTTTGTGGCCAAAATTGGACAAATCTTGACTTATTTTCAATAATCATATAAGCACCTGAACAAAAGATTTTGCATGTAATATTAACTACCAAAGTGATTCAGAAGGGAGAGAAAAATAAACCAGTCACATTCTTCTACCTTTTCTAGACACATCACTGCCCTTAAATACCAGAGACATCCTTACCAGCTCTACGCTGTAGCTCTTTACTGAAAGAATCACTGTAAAACGGCAAAGTTAAATACTGTCACTGTCAGAACAAAATGATAGCTTAATTGACGATCAGTAATGAACAGATAAAGTAGCTAACAAATGATGTAGAGAAACAGATGAAGTATAGTCTAATTAAACTACACAGTGTACCTGCGGTGTACCAGTGGAGCACAGGGTAAGTAGGCCAGTGTTTAAAACAAAGGTTCCATTTTTATGTGTAGAAACAGAGACGTTGCAGTATAATTTCAGACCTCAGATAGGTTGGATAAGTGAATTTAGTTGTTTATTTCTAGTTATTATATTTCTACCGAATATATATCTATTTTTTTATCAGTCAGACTTGAATGTTTAATGTTACGAGTTTGATGTAATACAAACACTGTAATATTTCACAGCATATTCCCTTCAACTTTAGTGCTGATAAGTCTTTCTGGGCATATTCCCTTTATGATAAGTCTTTCTGGACTGAGTTAAAGGTATTCTTTTCACTGGATCCTGGATGCATGGAGTAGAAATCCCATGCCTACTAAATATGTCATGACACAGACAGGATTTACCGGGTTAAAGATTTGGTGTGACTGCCTAGGAAATACAAACAGAATTGTAATTTCTATAGATGTTCAGTCTTCTCCCTCCCTTCTCTTGTCAAAGTGAATTTGACTGATTGTTATGGCCAGAATAGGTTTGTCTTAACATGCTGGGCCATTTCTAGCCTGTTCTCACCTGCTCCTGCCATGCGTCTCACTCGTCCTTCTTCAAATGAGGCCTGTCATTTATTGACATAACTTCTCATAAATAAAGAGGCCTCGTTCTGCTTGATGGAGATTAAACAGCCACCCTCCACTCTTAATCTGCCTCATTGCATACTTGTGAATTATTCATCTATATCCATCATCTATATCCATCACATAAAGGAGGAGGCCGCTTGCAACGGCTGGTGGAGGGGCGCCACGGAGTACGTTACAACCACAGTCACTGTCAGCCCTTCAATTGTTCCAGATTAGTTGAGCATTCATTCGACATATGTCTGCTGCATGTAAATCGGAATTTATTTCTCCGAGTCTCTTTTCTCAATATGAGCTCTGCTTACCAGAGTGCGCTCAAGCTTGAGGAAGAGCACTTCTGCCCCTAGTCCTAGACTGAATATTCATTGTGGAGGTTTGGCAGTGGCTCACAGATGGCGGAAGCAGATGCTCGTTACGGCAAGTGTCAATTTTCAGGAATTTGCATCCATGACAAAACAAATAAAGTGATATTGGGGATGGGGAGGCTTGTCTCTCCTGGCAGTACTGTCAGCTCACACTCCTCCATTGGAGACAGGTGAGAGAAAATGTGTGGTGAAAAGATCCTGCTTTGGAAAAAAAGCTTAGAGCAGGTGCTGTGGTACATGTAAGTAACCATTTCTAATTTTCATGACAAGAACTGCATAGTTTGAGTTTACATTTCATTTACATTAGGCTCTCAAATGCAGAAGCTTGCACCCACGGTCACATCCACAGTAATATCACATTTTATAAACTTTCTGGGTGAAAATAAGTAAACACCCATTGCAGGAAACATAAATATGTCTTTTATACACATTTTACTGCACTGTTTCTTATTATTTGTACTAGAAAAACAGTATAATATGAAATGTGCCATGACTTTTTGTACAGGCCTGTCAGGTCATCCCTCCTTCTCCAGGCGCAGAGAACAGGCACCTACGCAGACTTCCATGCTTAAATCTTTATTCATAACCAAAAACAAACTGGCACGAGGGCCATAAACCGAACTGCAAACAAAGTCACACCCAAACATAGGCAAGATGACGGTGGACCGACAACTCCTATCGGTCCCTAATGCACTTAAATAAACAAACATACTTTCTCCTGAGCACACCGACAGCTGAAACAAATAATGAACTAACTCAAACCTGGTGTGCTCAGGAAATACACAACATAAAACCCTGGTGGCTGTAAGGCTGTATAATATTTTCCATTATATTAAATACAACCATTTTGGACATTTCTCTTAAAATAAAGTTCTATTTGAATGAGAAAAAATGCCTTTTTTTGCCCTGATTATTAAATGCTTGGAATTAAATGCTTCCAGTTCCTTGTTGGGGTCAGTATTCTGTACAGGTCAGTCAAATTCTTGTGCACCAAACTTGGTAAGGTATTCATTTATAGATCTATCCATGAAAAACCGCCCCAGACATTATTCTTTCTCCGTCAAACTTTCTAGTTAGGGCTATGCATTCAGGCATTTATCAGTCAGACTGTCAGATGGTGATCAGTAATTCATTACTCTAGAGAATGTGTGTTCACTGTTTCAGTGCCATTGGCTATACACTACTTCAGTCAATGACATTGTGTTGGGTGAGCTTAGGTTGTGGATTGCTGCTTGGCCATAAAAAACCAATCCATTTGGGTCCTGTGAAAACAGTACTTGTGCTGATGTTGGCTCCAGAGGCAGTATGAAATATCTGAAAACGGATTTGGCACATTGGAGAAATGATAGTGACACTTCGACAGTCACTGATCTCTTTAGTATATATTCTTCTGTCACTGATTGTCTATGGTGACTCCATGGCTGTAAGCATGATTGTATGTACCTGAAAGCAATGGAACTTAATCACTAGTTAGAATGGCTGTCCGTATGCTGCTGTGCATATTATATTATATCTGTATGTGTGTAAGCAAGTAACAGTCCGCTAAATTTTAAGATGCTAAACTGAAGGCAAAACAGTCCCTGGCTTACCATGATGTACTACACATTTTTCACTTCCAAGCACTGCTCTGAATACAGAACTAGAGAGAGGTGGTTAAGTGACTGTGGGCCATGATGTAGTTGGTGTCAATTAGCTAAATGGAGCAGAATAAAATACAGTGGCTTAGTTAATTATAATGGCATAAGTAGACTGGTCTAAAACACTAGGGCAGGGAGAAAAGAATCCACTCAAAGCTTTGGCAGCAATAAATTACTGTTCATTTGGGACACTATTTCTCTGCAGTCTACAAAAGTGTTCTTCAGATCCTGCAGGTCCACAGCACTGCATATTTTGTAGCCCTGGTTCTGGTTATACTTTAATGAAGAAAAATGTATATTTCTTGGCAATTACATTAATAACAAAATAATGCTATCAAAAACTACTATAAATTACACATATTAAATAGATACAGTTTATGCATTGCAGAGAATACAAGCAATATAACACACTGTACAATGTAATACAATGTTTTTGATGTGTTTACTTAAGAGTTTATGTTGTTTCATGTTTATGTTATCTTCCTTTCTCTAAGACACAACCTTAAACTTAGCTAATAATTATTAACACATTAACATTAACACAACAGCACTCATTTTAACTTTAGAAAATAACATGAAATATCATGTATTTAAAATAATAACTCTCGATAGGCTGTAGCCCCATAACCCCCTGTGTGTTTGTTCTATGTGCATGACAGCCCTCTGGAGGATTTCTTTATTTATAGAGACTCAAAACGATGAGTGAGACTCACTCACTGGACCAATCAGCTGAAAGCGGCTGACGCGTGGCTGTTTCTGACTGAGCTGAGCCTCTTTGGTTTCTTGAACATGTTCAGCTCAGCATGACTCACTCACTCAGATAAAACCTGTCGGGTGAACTGGTATCTGCCCCATTAGACTACAAATGAGCCAAAACCCATAGACAGCCAAATCCACAGAGGACAGCATTTCTTACCTAAAGTCACTGATGACAAAAACATGCATAAACAGACCAAATCATAGGAAATTGCAATTTTGTGTACACTGGGTAGACACAAGTGGTATCACACTGCAATTTTCAATAAAGAACTTTTGTTCATCTGATTACCACCACTAGCATATACATTTTTGCTAGTGGCCCGAATGAGATTTTTCTATCTTCTGTTAACAAGGTTACCATGGTGCACATTAGCAGTTGCAATTAAGTTCTGGCTTAGATATTCAGCTTATAGCATTCAGGCAATGATTTTGCTTTCAAGGTAGAATCAGAGAAGCTCATTCCTTTTACAGTTTCATATATTAGTCTTGATATATATGTGTTTCACTAGTTGTACCCTTCAAATGAAATGAAAAAAATCTATTTTTTAAAAAGTGCATTTTTCAGGCAACTTAAGATGCAAATTAAACTATGTAATTTGTAACATATAAACTCTTACTACACTCACATATAATATGTTAGTATATTTATAGATATACTTTAATAATACTTCAGATCTATTTATTGCGCAATGCTGTCAAACTTGGAGAGTGAAAGGAGTGCATGGCCGGTGATGGACAGACTTTTAAGTCATGATCTTTTGTAGATAAAGAAAATACTAATAGTGTTGCACCATTTAGGAGCCTGGAGTGTACTTATTTGTTCTAAATGTGACTTTAGCTGACTTTAGGTGACTTAAGCAATGCTATTACTCTACTATTCTAGACAATACAATTTTGTTTAAGCGTATGTTTCAGTATGTCAGAATGTGTATTTCCTTATCAAACACGAATGTTCAACTTGTGAAATACACGCATAATATGAAATGACATGGTTTAGGGTGCTTCAGCAAAATACTTTTTGTATTCTTCATATATTATAAAAACCTTTTGCTGTGTTAAAATATACATATACATGCAACAAGTTCTAATATAATACCAACATCTTTTGAATAAATACAGTTACGATCCAAACTGCTATGTTGTGATGTGGTTTTAAAAAATTGCTTGAAATGCCTGTTTTTGTTGTGTAAACCCTATATATGCTCCCAAAACACTTTCATTTCATTTTAAACTCAGCTTAACATTACCCTTAAAGAAAATGTAAAGGTAACTACTGTACAGTGGCCACTGAGATGCTGTCTCCCGTAGTGCTAGAATGTAAAATAGTGATGTTACCACTCGATGGACTGTACTGTAATTAATACAAGCATGTTTTCTTTGGTATAAACAGGGTAAATACAGTAATAAATCCATTTAATTTACAGTAATACAAATACAGGGCTTTAAAAAGAACAAAATGAAAAACACAGAACTCTAAGAGAAACACTCAAGACGCTCCACAGGGGGAAATTCGGTTACTGTACACCAAAAACAAAATGAACACTTTTTTGAACGTGCCACAAGTTGTTTGTGCTAAATTTTCCATTAAGCAACACTCGTTCATTTTTACATATATTTCTATTCTGGAACACAGCCACTCCATACATCCAGCCTTGTCATCAAAGCATTAGCAATTACTCAGAATAACCAGACACTCCCCCTCAGACACAATATGACAGGGCTGTAAGAAGCAAAACAAGACTAGTTTCAGACTTGGACATTATGAGTCAGTTTCCCAGACAGGGATTATGAAGTTCTGTGAATAGAGATTTTCCACAGAAAAGGAAAGTGCAGTCCAAAACTTGGCTTAATCCCTGTCTGGGAAACTGACCCTAACAGTTTGAGTAAAATTAGTATTTTAATTGCTAAAGGTATGGGAGAATGATAAAAAATCATTTTAAATTAGTAGAGGTAATACTTTACTTGAGCCCTGCTGGATACATTACAAAAACTCAATAATATACATTAGGAGAGAAACAAACAGGGGAATGGGGTAACAACTAAAGGTTGTAAGCATGAGCAGTTAGGCTCTAAGCTACAGGAGCTATGAATTGCTTGCCAGTTCATCTGCCTCTCCCTCCATTGGCCCATCTACACCCTTCTTAAGACCATGAAGCCCCTCCCCTTTAAGCAATACCACAATCTTGCAAAATAAACCAAACATCTCCAAAATAATAATAAACCAAATACCCCAACATAATTAATAACAACAACAACCATAAATACACAGTTTAAACAAACAAACATAACACCATGGTGCAAACAACCATCCATTCTTCTCTATCCCCCAGCATTTACTGGAAATAGGGTATCTCCTAATTTATCTGTGGAAAATTCCCCTTTATATATACATACAGACAGGAGCATTGTTCCTGTTGGGATGTGACCTGGATGAACTGCTTAGAGTTAGGTTAAAGGTTAGGTTTAAGCTTAGGGTTATTGTTAGGTTTAGGGTTAAGGTTAGGTACTTTCCCCATCTCATGGCATTTCAACATGTTTCAACTGCTTTGCAACAAAAACGAAAAGGAATCAACTCATTATTTCTCTCCTACTGTCCCTCAGTCACCAGTTAGCGCTGATAGTGGTGGTGTTACCCAGTACGCAGCACATAAGATGTATGATGCTGGCAACATATGAAACCCAGGCCTGTGCCTCCCTCCCTCGCATTACAGACATGGTCTCCAATGGCAATAATTTTAATAGATTATTTTAAAAGTACACCAATTATGTACAATTATGTAAAATGGCTATGTACCACTTTCCAGTAAGACTATTCTTATAACTAGTTTGTGTTGCTTTTATTAAGATGAAAAAGCATTATTAAAAGGATAATGTGTATGGTGGCCATTTTTGTCATGGCTGAACACACCACAGTACAGCACACAGTGTGAATGGTGTGAAAGTGTTCTCTGCATTTAACCCATTCACCTGAGAGAAGCAGTGGGCAGCTGACCTTGCTCAAGGGCACCTCTGTCATGCCATTGGCAGTCCTGGGATTTGAACCCACAACCTTCCAACTAAAGGAGCGATTGAGAGTTTGCATTCATTTAAACCTGCTATTTACTTACTGTACTTTGCTAATGCAGCTGTAAGAAATGCATAGTGTAATTCCACTGTAATTATCTCACTTGTAGCTCATTGAAACAAGCAGAGAAATACTGTCAGTATATAAAAATGTATAAGAACTTATGCATACATTCCTGTTTGCTGAAAAAAAAACCCATCCTTTCTATTTTTCTCAATGATAACTCGCAGCTTCTGAGGACTAAATGGCTCTAATTCATAAGCAAATGTTCAAATATGATGACACTTAAAGGTAATTTTTGTATTTCAAACAATAGGATCAATTTTTTAGGGGGAAAGTAAGTTGTTCAGAGCTGTGTGTAAAACGAGGAGAAAAAACAATTATTACTCCTCTCCTTTAAGAGAATTGTGCCATTTAAAGGAATTACCTTGGTGGTTTGGCATTGATTTCTATGATTGATCTGGGAGTTATTTTGGTGTGCTGCAGCCTTCTGCTGATTTAAAACCAATTACACAATGATGATTAATCTAAAGATATTTGGGCAGATAAGCCTTCACTGGTCTTTAAAAAACTCAAGATCAAGACACAACCTTCAGACCATAAAAAGGGCTTTCTCTGAGCATTGATCTCAATCTAATGCATATTTGTTGAACATTTTCATTGTACACACCACAACTACTATTGAGCAACAATTCTGAGTGCTTCATAAATAGCCCTTCAATTTAATATACATGAGATCAGTTCAGGATTACCACAAAGTCTGTATATCACCTCTTAGCATTTTGGAACACCACATTGTTAAGCATTGCTGTGACATTTGGCTCTGCAATTCACCTTCATCATGACTAGGGGAGGTCCAGGTCATGAAATTAGTTTATTGAGTATTTCCTGTGTCTAACATTGTATAAGAGCTGGATGTTATAGTAATGGATGTGCAGTAAATAACAGCAAAATCAGCAGCAACATTTTTTAAAACTATTTTATTTTTAGTTTAGAACATATTTCAGCTTGAATCAAATGTTAGAATTTTAGAAACATTTGAAAAAGTTTCTAGTTGTGTGAGTAAGAAGTTATTATTAGTATTACTAATAATTACATAATTACTCATTGAAACAATGACCAGGAGATACAGTGCTGTTGCATGGATTATTAATCTGAAGCTACACAGTTATTAGATACTTAATAAAAAGTGGAGGCATAAATAGCTAAATCAAGTAAAACGTCTACAAAAAGAGTATCTATTGAAAATACTGTGTTTCCAGAATCACAAGCTGTCGCGGCATGAATATAAGGACCATGAAGAAAGGCCTCACAAAACAAGTGAACACAGCATGGTGACAGACAGAAACCTGCACTGGGCACAAATTTAAAGTGAAATTTAAAGTTGTCCTGCTTGTGTATGTAAAATGGATCTGGAATAGACTTGATTCTTATAACAGAGAAAGTGTCTGAAATGCAATGCAATAAACCCTCCCCACAGACAAGCAAGAGACAAACAATACAGGCTCTGTAGTTCCCTTAAAAACATGCCTGCCTGCAAACAAGGCTCTTTTCAAGTCAAGTCAAGTGGGCTTATTGCCATTGTAATTATATAGACAGAACACAGTACAACACAACAGCATCATGGTGCAAAACAAGAAAAAAAAAACAAGTGCAGGAAGGACAAGAATACACTGAGTTTAAAGAGAGTAAGAGAGAGATAGTTCACAGTACAATATTACAGAGCAACAGTACAATATTACAGAACAAGACTTCATACAGTGCAGTCTACAGAAGCAGTTACAGTTCTAAATTTGAATTAATACAGTATGATGTTAGATACTGTATTCTAGTAGAATTCTTCTGTATTCTAATACAGTCATTATGTGGGGTGGGGTGGGGTATGTTGGGGGGGAGGTCTGCAGGCCGACGGCCGTGCACTGGACGGCCGATCTGGACTTTTCCAGAATGCATGGATTGCCGGTCCAACCCTAGAAACCGGTCATGTTTTCAGCTTCCTTCACTATCCTTTGTAGGGTCTTGTGATCCGGGACAGTACAATTTCAGTACCAAGCTGTAATGCAGCTACAGAGAAGCCTAGAAAAATCACTACAGATAAAATGGCAAAAATCAATAAATGAGTAGTAAGCAACAAATCCATACATAAAGCCTACAGTGAAACATATCAGGTCTTATTCACCCCAAGTTTTATAATAGGAAAACTGTGTCTGTCCCCTGAGCTAAACAGAAAAGTAGGAAATACACAAAAAGTGTGCTTAAATAATTTAATTAATGTCTCTCATACTTCCACTAAGCTCAGCACCTTAGATCTAAAGCTGAAGTTGGGACTGTTAAACATAAGATCGCTCGCCCCTAAAACTGCTCGTCAATGAGACCTGGATTAGACCTGATGAGTTTGTTGCCCTAAATGAGGCTACACGTCCAAGCTACAACTACGTACACAGTCCTAGACTAAACGGTAGAGGGGGAGGCACGGGAACCATATATAAAAGTTCCTTAAGTATTAAACAGATAACTGAGCCTAAGTTCTCGTCCTTCGAAACTTTGTTCCTTAATTTAACTAATTTAGATACTAATAAAATCTCTCTCTCCCTAATTACTGTCTACAGGCCACCAGGGCCATATACAGAGTTCTTACAAGATTTTAGTTGTTTCATAGCAAATTTAGCTGTGCACTGCGATAAAATCATAATTATTGGAGATTTTAATATTCACTTTGAAAAAGAACAGGATCCTCTAAAATTTGCATTTACTTCAGTCCTAGATACAGTTGGCTTCACCCAGCATGTAACAGGGCCTACTCACTGCTGCGGCCATACACTTGAATTTATCTTGACTCTTGGCGTTAATGTGGATAACATAGCTATTCTTCCTCTGTCTACAGTAATTTCAGACCACTACCTCATTACATATGATCTTCATCTTAATCATAATTTAAGCACGTCCCCTCGCTTTCGTATCAGTTGTGCAATTACATCTGCCACAGCTCATAGTTTTATTGAGAATCTTCCAGAAATATCAACCCCATTTGGCACTCCATCTTGTCCAGCAGACCTAGATAACCTAACTGAGTGTTTGGAGAATTCTCTTCGATCCACACTAGACTACGTCGCACCTCTAAGACGTAAAAAAGTCAGACAGAAAAAGCTGGCTCCCTGGTATAATGAT
>JBBIGA010049431.1:0-12951 GCA_037576975.1 Alestes dentex
CTACAATTAGCCAATCCAAGCACAGATATCGCCATACTATTAGCCAATCGCAGCCGAAAGAGGCGGGATTTGTCAGAAAATGGGTGTGTTAAAAAAAGCAGAGCAGAGCGTAAAAGGCTGGCAGTAACGGAAGATGGAGGAGAACCGTTAGGCTGCCGAAAACAGGTGAGCGCATCAAAAAGGTCTGTTTGTCCTCTGAAGAACTTGACGTTTTGAAATAATAGTGTCCGTGCTTTAACCCGAGACGAGAAGAGAATCCAGTCACACACACAGCGAGGAGAAAACCTTTATAGTTTTAGCTCGGTGATGTGTCCACTCTAACGACTTTAACGGTCAGAGTTCTCGTTTAGAACCGGACGCCGTTAAAACGGCTATTTTCACGGTTAAAGCGGCACTGACATAAAGTCCATAAACAAAAAAGACGAAGATAAGTCTAAGCCAGCTGCTACGCCCACTTCACAGGAGGGGTAGGGGCTGATGCGGGCCCTAAATGTGTAGAACGTACACTGTGTGGACAAAAGTATTGGGACACACGCGTTTTCCCCAGGGTTTGGGCTAGGTCCCTTACTTCCAATTAAGGACAATCTTAATGCTTCAGCATACCAAGACATGTTGAACAACACCATGCTTCCAACTTTGTGGACACCGTTTGGGAAAGAACCTTTTCTGTTCCAGCATGACTGTGCCCCAGTGCATAAAGCAAGCTCCATATAGACACGACTGAAAGAATTTGGTGTGGAAGAACTTGACTGGCCTGCACAGAGCCCTGACCTCAACCCCATCCAGCACCTTTGGGAATAAGTGGAACCGAGGCCTTCTCGTCCAACATCAGTTTGTGACCTCATAAATGCTCGACACATTCTCACAGAAAGTCCAAAATCTTGTGGAAAGCCTTCCAAGAAGAGTAGATGCTGTTATAACTGCAAAGGACGACCAATTCCATATTAAAGTTATAACAGCATCCACTCTTCTTAGAAGGCTTTCCACAAGATTTTGGAGTTTCTGTGAGAATTTGTCGAGCGTTTATGAGGTCACAGAAACTCCAAAATCTTGTGGAAAGCCTTCCAAGAAGAGTGGATGCTGTTATAACTGCAAAGGGGGACCAATTCCATATTAAAGTTAATGCAGTGTCATTAAAGTCCCTGTTGGTGGATTGGTCAGGCGTCCCAACACTTTTGTCCACGTAGTGAACTTTTTGATCTCGACAGGTGAAACTCGAACAGCATCCCTCCATGCGCGCGCGCCTGTGTGTGTTGTGTTGTGTGTGGTGTTTGTCAGAGAGACAAGAGAGGGTGCAAAATCTTTCATGTCACGCCCAGCCTCACATTTCGTGCCTCTGTAATCTTGACTAAGCTGCTCTCTGCCGTCCAGTGCCGAAGCCTTGAGGTGCTGTGCAGCTCCAGTCGAGCTTCTGCAGTGGTCTTGTCGTTTTTAGCCTCTTTTCTCCTCTTTTATTTCTGAATGGCGTCCTCGGTCCGAGCTGCTGCTCTGCCGTGCAGGTGGGAGAATCAGGCTGCAGCACTGCCGTCGCCATAGACGGATGCACTGGTAGAAGCTTTGCAGATGCTGGACTTTTTGGCTCTATTTTTTATTGTGTTTAGGATCCAGATCCATCTCTAGCATCGTCTCTTCAGGTAGAACAACACAGCATGAACATCATATTCACGAACTGGATGCCTGCTTTGAATGGGATCTTTGAATGAGGTGTGTGTGTGTGTGTGTTTTGCTGAGGGATCCTGCAGTCTGTAATTGTATCGTCGTGTCGCAGTAAAGAATAACTGAAAAAAAAACATCATTGATTATGTATTGGACATGGAGTCAGGCTTTAGTTTAAACCAAATATAAGCCAAATTTGCTACCAAGTCATTCGAAACGTGTTGGAAGATAAAGGGTGTGTTTCACTGTTTGTGTGTTTGAAGGATGCTCTCAGAGTTTAGGGTGGTAGTTTTTCAGTACGTAATGGACAAGCATATGACTGAAGCCTAATGTGAAGTGTGTGTGTCAGGGAATCGCGTGTCGCAGTAAGGAATAATTGAAAAAAACATTATTGATTATGTATTGGACATGGAGTCAGGCTTAATTTAAACCAAATGCTGCCCAGTTTGCTACCAAGTCATCCAAACGTGTTGGAAGATACAACTGAGGGTGTATTTCACTGTTGGTGTGTTTGAAGGAAGCTCCCAGAGTTTAAGGTGGTAGGTAATGGACAAGCATATGATTGAAGCCCAGTGTTGTGTGTGTGTGGCTTACCTGCAGTATGCAGTGTGTTCATGTATTAGAAAAGAATAGAATAATTAAATGTCATTGCAATTCACAGGAATGTAATGTGCAACAATATAAGTTTTACAGGTCTGTAGATGCTTATCTCTGTTAAACATACTTATAAAATATATTTAAAACAACAAAACAAATAAATGAAGTGTGATATCAAGTGGAGATGTATCAGCCGTACCAGAACATACCAGTATTTAAAGAGATAATAAATACACTAAATTATTAGGAGCTAGCAGCATGGGTGTGATAAATATGGTAGTAATCCACCATATCTGTATTTGTGTACATTAGATCCAGAAGTATTCTTTTAACAATTCAGCTAATTTAAGGTGCGCCCATGACTAAAAACGCACCACTTGTAGCCATAATCTGTATTGAAAAGCATTGGGATGCTCAGGAGCAGCCACACATGATCCTGAGATCACCATGCCCTGTGCCAAGACTGGGCAAGAGGGTTAGATGATATATGGTCAAGAACTAATCATCCAACTTCAGTCCCTGACCTTATTGATGCTCTTGTGACTGAGTACAGATAAATCCTCACAGCAATGTTCTAACATCTTGTATATAAAGCTTTCCAAGAGGAATAGAGGCTATTTCTGCAGCAAAGAAAAGACACATTCACTAATAATACCCACTATTTCAGAAGGAATGTTAGATGAGTGAATGTCTGGGTGGTTTGACATGTTGGCTATGTCTTTGTGTTGAGATTAGTGATGTATTTGTGTGACAGAAAAATAACGCTCAAGTGTGGATTCCATGCTGTCATGTGCTGTAGTTTACCACCTAAGAGCAGCTCCTCCTGCTTGATATATTGATCCTCCACTACAGCCATGAGTTAATGTCTATAGATTTCTTGGTAACATTCAAATCAGTGTTGAAATCAGTGTTGAAGAGGTAACGGTCATTGTCTATGTTAACAGTTATCCCTTTTCGGATGGTTTCTCCAGTAATGCTTTGCCTGTCTGTAGGGCAAATACACAGATCAATAAAATCAATACAGGGAATGGGTCAATAGGGCTAAACAAGTGTGAATGGCGTCCATCCCAGCTGAGTCCAGGCGACTGGTAAAATTCACACGTCTAGGAACAGAACAACATTTGGATTGATTGATGGTTCAAAAAGCACTTTTGAAAAACTAGAGAGCCTCTTTGATTTTTGTCTTGTCATAATATTGTGCTCCTCCTGTCATAGGACAAAGTGAACACCAATTTCGTACTGAAGATGGAGTCCAACTGCACTTTCTCATCCAGAAAAATCGATCTTGGGCACCTGTCGAAAACATATGCAGTGTTTTTGTTTTTGGGGCATTGAGTAGCAAGCTTTCTGTGGAATCCTCCAGTGAGGACATTTTTCTGCATGCACCTTAAGCTTTTTCCTGGCCTAAATTGCATGATTAGTAGTGATCTTCCACCAAGCCCTTGGAGAAATCAAGCCTGAAAACTCATGTTTGTTTCTCTCTTCGTCTGCATTGATTTCTTGGCTGTACTCTGGTGGCACGGCGGCCGACGAGTAAATGTTTTACATGGGCCGCCTCGAAAGCAGAGATTTTGTAGGGAGACCATGTTTCAGACTGAGTCCCACTGGCAAACATGGCCATTTGTTGTGGCATCCGGAGGGTTAGGATCAAAAGGTGATTGACTGAAGTTCCCATAAGGACGATTTCTGGTGTGAATGTTCTCTTGCTGCTTCTGTCTGTGTTTTTAAATGAGCTCTTGTTTGCGAGTGGACAGATGTGTAAGGTGGTCAGCATTGATTTGCCTCTTAGCTTGACTCTTTTCAGTGTAGTCTACCTGAGATAACAGACCTAGCATCATGTTTGCAGCTCATCTCACATCAAAAGTGTGAAATTTTTCTGGTCCTATAGGTGTATGTACGTATTCCTGCCCCATTGTAGCCACACACACGGTTTGAATTGTACCTTTAGCTGAAATACTCACTGAGCAGGTAAACATTCATAGCACTACTGTTCAAACATTTGCTTTAATTGCATTGAACCAAACCCTAAATGAAAAAAAAAATTATATTTATGTGCCCCAAATGCAATAGATCAGCCAAGACATGGTTGGAAAAATGGGCTTCTTCAGTTTAGCACTGGAGCTGCAAACAAACACCTGAAGTCAGCGGTCACCTAATATTAGTTCTGTAAAAATACTTCACTTATTCTTCTCTTCATCAACTCGAAATGCATTCAGCTCTTCAGCAAGGTGACACAGGACCTTCACAACCATTTCTGACAACACCAGGGCTTATATTCAGAAAGCAGTTGTTATGAGAACAGACCTTGGATCAGGTTCACTTGTATTTATGACCGTCATTGTCACACATTGTGATCCTAGAGCAGCACCGCTACTTCTCGGGCTTTTGTAAAAGCAGACCCTGTTGTTGAAAATGCCTGTCTGCATTGTTTGGCTACATGGTGAAGTTTTTCCGTTTTGTAGCTCACAGTAATTTCAGAATTTTCTTCTTCCACTTTCGGCTGCTCCTGATTAGGGGTTGCCACAGCGGATCAGCCGTCTCCATTTCCTTCTCTCCTCTGCATCTTCCTCTCTCACACCTGCATGTCCTCCCTCACCACATCCATAAACCTCCTACTAGACCTTCCACACACAGAGTCTCTCCTCAGCATCCGTCTCCCAACACACTTAGAATTTCTCCTCAACAACCTTCTCCCAACACACTCAGTCTCTCCTCAGCATCCTCCTCCCAACACACTCAGAGTCTCTCCTCAGCATCCTCCTCCCAACACACTCAGTCTCTCCTCAGCATCCTTCTCTCAACACACTCAGAGTCTCTCCTCAACGTCCTTCTCCCAACACACTCAGAGTCTCTCCTCAGCATCCTTCTCTCAACACACTCAGAGTCTCTCCTCAGCATCCTTCTCTCAACACACTCAGAGTCTCTCCTCAGCATCCACCAAGAGCTTCACTTTAAAGTCTTTTAACATTCAGCTTCCATCACAAAAACTGTATATTCTGTGAAGAAGAATCGGGAAATCATGGATCTTCCAGGGCATCTGGTGGTTAGGGAGTGGACCCTGTGATCAGAAGGCTATAGGTTTGAATCCCAGGACTGCCAGTGGCACCACTGAGGTTCCTTTGAACAAGGTACCATCCCCACACACTGCTCCCCGAGCGCTGTCTTCCTGGCTGCCTTTCACTTGGTGAATGGGTTAAATGCAGAGACTCTCCCACTGTGTCCTGTGTTCATGTATAACAAACGCACACTTTACTACACTTATTTTTTCTGTTGTTGTTTTGTTTTTATATTTTGCGTAGAATCACCTTGTTGATGCACAAACACCATTTCCTGCCTGTTTTATCCTGACATATTGAGTATATTACATGAAAGAAATGGGAAGTAAAAGTGTTTTACTGTGTCAGGCTGCAAAGTGTCTAAAGATACAAGGAGCCTATATAAAGGAGTTCCAGCCACTCAGCATTCAGCACCACCAGTATACTGATCACCGCCTGATCATCTGGAATCATCTGCTCCTGGTTCTTCACTGGTTCAGAACTTCAGTTAGATGCTCTTTGTTCTGCTTGAGTGATTCATTCGTAGGTCACTGTGTGGCTTAACACACAAAAAACATTCCTCTGAAACTGGTCAGGTTCAGGGACTGGACTAATAATGAGAGTCTTTGAAAGTCCTTCAGGAAGCCTGGAGAACTGTTCCTCAAGACTGAATATTTGGAAGGAAAATATGAAAAAAAAAAAATAGTATGAATACAGTACTATGGTACTGAAATTAAGTTTATTTGACATATAAATGTAGCTTTGCCTACAATCTTCTCATAGCAATGTGGTGTGGTCACCGCTCAGATGTGAAAAACAGCAGACCAGCACATGGCGGACCACATGCATGACTGGACAGCTGGAGGTCTGAAAGACATGACACATGTATCTAAGGATCAAATAATGTACTCAGTATGCACCAGCCTTCTCAGAACAAGAGTGCAATAACACTATTATTTTTCATGCCTTTCAGAAAAAGAATCATGACTCAAAGTTTTTATTGAGGACATCATGAAATACACTGATAATGTTACAAGAGAAATTCCTCCAGTTTTTCAAACTTCTTGCACAATTAAGTGGTTAAGATGTAACTGTAGAAGTTAAGAGTGGATTTTGTGTGAAACGCTACATTCTGCAGAAACTCAGGAGGTCAGAACTGTTCACGCCTGAGGCCTGAGATGTTGTTTTACCTGAGTTTTGAGAAGGTTTTGGTCCTAAAACTAAATCTATTCATGGTGGAGGGATACATGCAGGGCATCATGAGGCAAAAATAGTCCCTAAAAAAACTGATTTAGTTCAGACTTGTCACGATTTTACCCTCAGAGACAGGTGGAGCTTCACTGAGGGTCAGTAATGAAAAAAGTTTCTCAGCAATCATCCATTTCACACCAAACCCACTCTGAATTACTTTGTTTACATTCTCAACCACTGAATTCCACATAAATAAATAAAAGATGGAAATCCCCTATTATCTGAGAATGTTTGTCTTTATACCTTTAATTTTATAAACAGGTTTAGCGTAAACCATCAAGCTGAAAACAAGAATATAATGACAAATGTATAAAAAGAGTCTTCGTTTGCAGGTCTTCTATACAGCAAATTATGCAGCCATTGAGGTCATTACACACATGGACAATATCCTTAAGTGCATTTTAAAATACGTAACACTTGAATGTATATGTGTTTTTATATCAAAAAGCAAATGGGAAAAAGAGAAGAAGCAGGTAGGAGGACCATGCAAACATCATAATCAATCAATCAATCAATCAGGGTAAATCAACAAATCAAACTTGACACAAGCAGAAAAATGTGCGTGAAATAGAGTACAAGTCTATGCACCTGTATTAGGCTACTTAATCTAGCGGAAATATCATATTTCATCAAGTGGCTGCACTGGCCTTTAACTACCAGGGAACGCCGTGTTCTGTCAGAGTCTCCCTGAAACATTTCTCTGAACAGGAAAATAATGTGAAGGGACCAATCTGGATCACTTAAGCAGACACAGCTGCAGTGTAGCTTACAGCATGGAAGCGAATAGAATGGAGAGCACTAGCACAGGTCTGAAAGAGACTCGGGCAAAAGCACCAGGGAGCCTCTGCCTGCTAAAGAGTTTTATTTTACTTCCATTAGGTTTTTACTTCTTCTTCATACTCGAGCCTTGGATGTTGAGCTCAGATACGTGTGTCTTCTGCTTCTCTTCTGATGGTTTCGCTCTTTCCCTGGATGAGCAAAACAAAATTCCATGAATAAAGTTACAAAATGAAAATGTTATAGGAAAGCCCTATATTTCAAATGGACAAAAAATGTCTGTATAAGTCATGCATGATATTGGTAAAATTCTATAATGTGGTCATTAGGGCTGCACAATACATTGCCTACTAATCTTTATCGCAATATCGGTCTCTGCACTACAGATATCACAGAAGGCTGCAAAGTACAAATGAGCCTCTAACCAATCACAGTGTTTCTGACAGGGTGACCAGTCACAGCTCCAGGTGAGTTACTGGGTGTTCTGATGAATCATGGTCTTCATGTAATCCAACAAAAGTCTCATTTTTCATCATTAAAAGTGATGGCAAATCAGTGCATAAGTGGGTGGGTCTAAACTGCTGTAATCAGAAAAAGACGTTTTTAAGTGATTTGGTTTTGTGACATCACAAAACTATGATTTCAAAACGAGTTGTTTTTGTACCTTATTTTCCATTTATGGACTGTGTGGATGGGGGGAGTAAATGTACCATTTGAAACGATATTTACTAACTTTTAAGCCTTTTTAATTCCTGGAAAGTAACAAAAAAGTAATGCTGGGCAATGATGAAACATTTTATGATTTCCTGCGAGTAATCCTGCAAAATTCAACAATTAATTTGAAGTAGTGTATTGTGCACATATTTTAAAAGTACTGCTATATGAATTAACTGCAATATTAGATGTAGACCATTATAACCATTATAACTTTCCCTCCCGGACGAGAACTGAGATGTAGAGGGCTGCACACTCTAGCAAGTGTCCCTGTTAGAGTAAGGTGTCGGCACTAAGTAAATAATGCGTTAACGCGATAATAACGCGTTAACGTGCCCAGCCCTACAAAAAAGAAAAGTGATTTCTTATACTAACACGGATGGACATTGTAAGGACGTAGCTGACCTGTGTGTGTCACTGGGGCCGGCGATGGCTGCTCTGTGCACCGCTCTGGGTCTGGGGGCCTCAAGGCTGGACAGTGGAGCCGAGGACTGGTATTTGGACAGCTCCCGCTGCCACTCATCATCGAAGGACTGGGCTTCAGCTACAAGGCCAAAGAGGTGAGGGGCAAAGGTCAGGGGTGATGGACAGTTTTGGGATTCATGCACATGGTGACTAAACAGGGCAACTGCAGAAATTTGACCTTTATGTTTTGACTCCTGGTACAGAAAGGTAAGTAAATAAAGCCAAGAATGTGTTATGGCTGGCTGGGTTTGGTTATAGTTTATAGAGTATGAAACTGTTTCACAATTGTTTCTCAGGCAACCTATAATTCCAAATCGTAGTTTCACAGTGCCACTGTGAAAGTCATTAATTAAGTTATTGTGTGCCTCACAAACATGGCATACTTTGTTTAGGACTGTATTGACGGGTGTAATTTGAACAATAAGACAAAACAGAATCAAACAAGTAAAAAAAACTAATTGGCAACAGAATGGGATATGGGTATTGTATCATGAGTATAATGTTCATTATCTGTCAAATATATCACTAAAAATGAAAAAAAAAATGTTACATTATGTACCAGTAGATAGTATATATTGCCCAGCTCTAACAGCGAGGAATTCAACTTATATGAGTGAAGGCATTTCATCATTTTAAGTCAGATTTTAAGGCACAACAAAGTGAGAACACACTCACTCTCATCCATGTTCTGGAAATCCTGGTTAAGTTCTCTCTCTCCTGTTTTTTTGTTCTGCTTCTTTTCGATGACGTGGCCCCTGTCTTTGATGTGGTGGCCAATGGACATTTTCTCTACTCCGCTCTCCGAGTCCTTTAGAGCTCGCCTGGTTTCCCTAATCTATGCACATGCACACAAACACACACACATATCTGTCAGCACATCCTATATGTTTTTGCTAAAAGCTGTACTCCAGCAAGAGCTGTTCAATATTGACAAAAAATAGGATACTTTAGACCCTGTTCCTCAGTACTCACCCCACCAGGGGCACACCGTGTCTGAGAGGACGCCTGGAAAACTTTGGCTGGCTCATCTCCCACTTTAGAGTAGGTCATGACTGAAGAAGAGCT
Source organism: Alestes dentex (assembly GCA_037576975.1). NCBI lineage: Eukaryota > Metazoa > Chordata > Actinopteri > Characiformes > Alestidae > Alestes > Alestes dentex. The sequence goes on from JBBIGA010049431.1 coordinate 9,561, forward strand.
GAACGCATGGGTGTTGGAGTCTGTGGACATGTTCTCCTGAAACAAAATGAAGAGGTTTTTAACCACATGTACAGTTTTGCCTATTGTGTTTCTCCTTAGTTGCAAATTTGGCAAAAAAAAACAAAAACTGTAAATACAGCAGACAAAGAGACACTAATGGATTTCTCAGAGGGTAACTCACAGCATTTCGGTGCATATCCGCCATTCTGCTTCTCATGCCCATCATCATGTTGTCCATCATAGCGAAAGGGTTCCTGAAGAAATCCCTGTCCTGAAGGGACAGACAGACAGATTCACAGATATGTTCAACAAAGTTATCCATATGCTGCTTTTAAGCATTTTAAAATTGAGTTTCCCCACTACGACGCACTTCAAAATCAGAGAAGCAGGCAACACCGAATCCTATGTGACATCAACGCTATTTTTATCAAACAGTCAATTTTAAATATGTATAATGTCTGTTAAAGTTGTGTTCAAAAGCATACACGTCACAGGCCAATCTGAAAGATTCAAGATTCTTTATTTGTCACATACATGTTGTGCTAGGTGCCCCCGAGTCAGCCCATGAGACTGTGCAATGAAGTTGTCTAATCATTCAAAGAGAAAAACTGAAGAGGCTAAACTAAGGTAATAAAAATATAAAGAATAAAAGTATATTTCAAATGAACAAACATTACAAAATACAAGCAAGATCTGTACAGTGCAAAAATGCAATAGATGCTATTTGACTGCCAACAAACTGCAACTCTTTTATAGCCTTCATGTTTTTATTCGCATCCCCCATTAAGTTCCCCTCAGGGAATTTACAACTGAAATCAGCGTTTCTCCATCTTAAAGACTAGCAATGTCTCTTTTCCTACCTGTAGTCACCTCTCAAAATGACAAACTAAAATGTAGCACACAGACACATGCAGTATGCATGTAATAAGCAATATAAGACAAGAGGCAGTGTATAATGGATATCACAACCTTGAGTGTTCTAACTTTAAAGAAAATTGTACAGCAAAAAAAACAAAACAAAACAAAACAAAACAAACAACAACAAAAAAAAACTGTGGCCATTTTTAAATTAATGTCCTCTGCCAAAAATACAGCAGGATTACAATAGATAGATTACATATTTATTAACGTAGCGGGAGGCTGATAAGGCGAAAATATAATATCACAATACAATGTTCACGATAGACGACCATATCTCAAAATTTATTTTTCCTGACATTTTTTCCTGACAACAACCACACAAATAATTTTATTCAATGTTTAATATGCTATGCTGCAACAAACCAGGACTAAATCTGCTCTCCCTCAATGCAGTATATCTGTTTTCTTTCAGTACTGGTGATACCCACTGGTGATACTGGTGATTATTCATATTATGTTTATACTATTATATTCATAGTTCTTACAGCTGTTGGGAAGCTGTCTGTGCTTTAATGACAGGAGCGAATCATATTTTAAGAAATATTGCCTCAGAGTAAAGCAACCGTTACTGTTACCTGACTAACAGGTCAAACACAGGTGTGATAAACATGATATAAAATTATGAAGTATGGTGAAATGATAATGTATGTAGAATGTGTTGTTCGGAGCCACATTGCGTGGTCCGATTGAATAATAAATTTTTAAAACCATAAGAAGGGCAGTTTATTGAATAAACTGTATGTTTTTGCTTATTTCTTGTTCCCACAGATCTACTTCTCTCTTTATCTCCATGACCTGTATGCACATCCCTTCTTACGACCCATATTATCTTCTACTGCTCTTAAGGGGCCCTCTGAGTGCAGCCTCTCCAACTCATCCCTCCCATGTATCACCACTTTAATCTAAGTAGTCTATCCTTAGGGCTTCTCAGTCATAACTGCTCTTCAAAGCATTCCCTCCCACAGCCCACTGGACAATTCAAAGAGTGGGGGGCTTTCAGAGAATGCACTCTTATGGTTAAGAGCCCTTGTGGTGTTAACACATGTTCTGAAGAACACATGGAGCTTAAGGGAGAGAATGCAACACATCAAGCTGTTAATGATGTGACGCCAAAACAATAACTTGGTCCTTCTGAAAATTGTGAATACAGTGCAATGCTATAAAGATGTGAGAAATATTTGCCCGGGACAGTCCGCACGTGGTTCAGACCACTGTACTGAACCTCAGGGTCAGATGGTAGAAATAGGACTCAATCTAAATGCATGGCTTATAGGTTATGTATATGCGTATGTCCAAAGGTTTGTAGACACCTTATCTAGCATTTCTTCTGTATTACCAGGAGGAGTTTGTCTGCCTTCCTCACCTGGAAAGTCTATTAGATGTTGGAACCTTGCTGTGAGGATTTATTGCAGCCATTAGGAAGTACAGGAAATGATGTATGTGATTAGTTTTGACTCACAAACACTACTGCAACTTATCTCAGAAGTATTGCATGGAGCTCCACAGCCCAATGCTGGGGGGGCATTTATACTCCTGTAGCCAAAAGGCATAGTGACCTCCAGGGTGTCACATTCTAATGGCCGTACTTCTTATGAAAGCTGGAGGTCTCTGTCAGTAGATTTCTCCTTAAAGTAGATGAATTCACTACATGGAAGAGGTGTCTGGATACTTTTGGAAATATAGGGCACAGATTTATTTAAGAGAGGATCCTCCCTGATGGGTGGATCATGCAAAGAATTTGTGAAGATTTTTTTGGCAGCAGCACAGCGTGTGCTCATAGAATATTTATCAACACAATTACATAATTACATAATACATATTTTAGCTATCAGGAGCAGAGCAAAATGTGGCTTGACCTGACTGAAATGTGCTCACATTCTGTCACTGTTTCCCAGTTTGCTTGTTGAGTAAATTAAAACCCTGTCTGCATAACTGAACTTACACATTCTTTATAGTACCGAGCCTGTTGATGGACTGTTATTTTAGTGGGTCTTGCAGGCATGCAGTTTTAGTAGCCGGTCTCATGCAGAGTTCGCATGATTATCTTCAGCCTTATTAAATCAAGTGTTAATTTCAGGCGTGCTGTGAGCGCATAGTGTGGCTGCATCGAGTCCCATTTTGTGCTGCACCTGCTCATTTACAGACATCTGGCCCTAGTTGCAGTGCCTTTCTAAGAATGCTGAGACTGACCCTTGATCAGGTCTAATTCTCAGAACTACAGCAATTGTTTGTTCTGGTTTTCTAAATAAGCCCTGCAGTCCAGTGCTATGCCAGCATGAATCCGTGCCAAGGTGGCAGATGTCCTGCCTGTGCTGATAAAAAGGGCACCCTAAAGCTTGGTGTTTCCAGATCACCCACCTGGCAAGATCTGGCTGTTAGAAAACTCTCCCTCTCTCTCTCTCTCTCTCACACGCACACTCACACTCACACTCACACACACACACACACACACACACACACAGAGTCCCAT
>JBBIGA010049472.1:0-12951 GCA_037576975.1 Alestes dentex
CCCAACACACTCAGAGTCTCTCCTCAGCATCCCAACACACTCAGTCTCTCCTCAGCATCCTCCTCCCAACACACTCAGTCTCTCTCCTCTGCACATGTCCAAACCAAGAGTCTCTCCTCTCTGACTTTTCCTCCAAAAGGTCCAAATCCAGCTCTCCTTCTAATAAACTCATTCCTGATTCTGTCCATCCTTGTACAGATCTGAACATTTTCAACTCTGCCGCCTCCAGCTCTGCTTCCTGTCTCTTCGTCAGTGCTTCTCTCCATTGAATAGGAATTTCCGCTTTTCTTCTCTGTATTTACTGATTTAAGACGCTGAAATGATTGATTCGTATTTGCAGCCATGCTGACATTTTTCAGTATTGATTAAGACGACAAAGGCCTTTTAAAGTCAAGTTTACTTATAAAGAATATTTTACATACATGTACATAATTTCTGTGTGTGTGTGTTAATTCTGTTGAATCTGAATGAGTTTTAGCTCTACAGTGTGACTAACAATTTAAATCTCCGGCTGGTTGAGTCTAGACCAGTTTAACAGTTTAAAGTTGAGTTTATTTATAAAGAACATTCAACATAAATATGCATAAATATGTTATTTCCGTGTGCATGTGCGTTTACGCGTGTGTGTGCGTGTGTGTGTGTGTGTGTGTGTTGAAACTAGCTGAATTTCAGTTCTAAAATGTGACTATTCAAATCTGTGGCTGGTTAATTCTAGACCAGTTTAACCATTTAAGGTCAAGTTTATTTATTCAGAACGTTCAACATTTATTACAACACATTAAAACAAAGTGCTGCACAAAATATACAAATGAAGTAGGAGATAAAACTAAAAGAAAAGGTTGTTCAGTTAAATTACATCTACTGAAACTATGCTACACCTACTAAAATGCAGAAATAATGACATATTTGAGTGCACACATAGTAAAATTGGGAACAGTGAATGAAAAAAAGGGAATGGTTAAAAATAAATTAAGTTAATGCTAGAAAAGGCCGAGTAAAAAAGAATGAGCATGCCAAGCGCGCTATCTCCCAGCCACCTGTTAGAATGGCATCATACTTCATCAGCTATATACTTTCAAAGTCGTTTAAATCATCATTTCAATATTTGACCAAAGTGAAAGTGGGAGTAATGGGAGAAGACTAATACTGGGAGGTAGTGCAGCAACAGAACTAACACCATTACTATAATAACATACAACTATAATAATCTGGTGCTCCTAAAAGGGTTCAGAGCTGGAAGACTGATCAGACCACAATTACATGCCAGTACCAGTTTTAAGCAGCTAAAATGCTATGATATGATATTTTACCTTAATTATTTTGGTGCCACTTTACAATAAGACTACCATTTTAAAGAGTTTCTAAATTATTTATAATCAGGTTGTTAATTAGGTTGTAGACAGTTTATAAATCATTAATAAGCAGTTATAAACAAGTTATAACAACATTCATACTTTGATGCAGGCTCACTATTTGGCGAGATCTGGTGTTTTAATGGTAGGAGCGTTTTAAAGATTATGTGTGACTGTTATAACTTGGTTATTACTGCTTATCAATGATTTATAAACTGTCTACAACCTAATTAACAACCTGATTATAAATAAACCCTTTTTAAGGCTAGTCTTATTGTAAAGTGTTATCTATAATTTAATGTTATACTCCAGTAGTTTTAGTTAAATGGTGCTTTATTGAGTTTTCAGTTGTTGCACTTTTTTAAACAGAAGCAATGTACATTTTTTTTATTTTACAATTATTGATGATTATTAGTTAATTGAACAATACCACTTGTTTGAGTTAAACAGTGTTTTCATGAGTTATTCTCATGTTGTGGTGGTGGCGGCCGAGTGGGTAGGATACTTGCCCCTGGACCAAGAGGTCATGGGTTCGAATCCCACTTTCAGCACACCACCACTATGTTACTGAGTTGCTCCAGGGAGACTACCCCCTGTAGTTAAGGAGTGGAAGTCGCTTTGCATAAAGGTCTGCTAAGTGCTGTAAAAGTAAAATGCCATGAGTGTTACAGGTCAGATCTGATTGGGTTTAATATGTTTAATTCTAACCGTGACAGTGATTAATGTTTACATGGTCAGCATGGTTGCTGCTGTGATGATCTTAATCCTCGTATGTGAGCTCCTCATATTGACTTCCCCAGTGCCACAGACATTTTAGGTTTTGACCTGTCAGGAAACTTTATTCCGTGGAAATAAAGTTGGTAATTATTGGAAATTACATAATTGTGCTTGCAAAATACTGTTAAGTATATTTATTCAACATTTCTGCATTATAGAAAGACAGACAGACCTGTGAAGGTTCCTCTGAGGACTAATTTGCCTCACGACACTCTGCATGTAGCTCTCTGCCATGAATAGATTTTAAAAACTACATTTTAATCCAGCATCCTTTCTCAAAGCTACTGTGATCAAATGTATCATACAGTATTTTTTTTAATTTATTTTTCATCTCATAACTTTCTGCACTGAACTGAATTCAGACATCTGGTTCCTATCACCCCCACTTGTTACAATTCTGACTCATTGGTTGTCTCTTAAATGGTGCATTTCATATCAATGCAAATCTCTCTCAACCACTTAATTATGCAGAACATTTGAATTCCCATTTAAACCGTACTTTCATATGTGCACCGTCTCACTTTCTAATCTGTGTTCGTTCAGGTTTTTGCACATTAAAAAAAAAAAAAAAAAAGCCAGCTTCGTTTGATCAATTTCATGAAAAATGGACCAATATGCCATCCCACTGTATTACATTAACATACAAATGAGGAGCTTTTGACCTGCTCCTATGAAGGGACCGTTTCAGAGTTATAATTTTTGCTGTGACCGTGGAGAGGCATTCTTTGCTGGCTGCTTTTGTGTTTTGAAGGAGATGCCTGGAGACCTTTTCCACGTGTGTAAACCCGTCCTGTTCAGCGTCAGTTCTGGAGAGTCTTCCTGTTGTGGTACATTAACTCCGTCCGAGCCCAGCCGTCGGCGAGAGTCACGGCGGCGGACGGCAGCAGGCCCACTGCTCCACATGTGATCCCGATTCGATTTGATTTGAAAATGCTGAACCTGTCTTTTGGGTTTTGTTTCTGTGCACTCACACTAATGTGAACTCTGCTCGAAACAAAAGCACCCTGTTGCTGAGCTGGGGCAGCTGACAGAGCTGTGCAGACGAAGTCCGGGCTCGTAGTTATCTTTCTGATAAGCCTTTTAGAAAAGCCTTCTGATGCAGCATTGGCCACAGTACAGGCCGGATGAATTCCCAGCTTTATGCCCTTGGTTTGCATGCGCTATCTCTGCAGCGTGGAGAAGCTCCGAGTGTGTTGCATGGATGGCTTGCCAGTGTTTGCATGATATCTGCAGGGCAGTAATGTGAAACCGTACCTTCTCATACCTTCTCAACATCTACTGCAAGAGCGTCGAACACACAGGTTAACACAGTGTCAGGTACTGGCATCAGAATGCAAGAAGATGTTCCTACGGGAAAACCACATATAAGGTGATCTATACCAATGATTCTCAACCTTTTCAACATTAAGGCCCACCTGTCTATCACAGCACGTTGCCAAGGCCCACTTGGCCACATTAGGTGATATTAAATAACCAATTGCGGACCAATGGTCTCGATTTTAGATTCGCGGCCCAGTCAAAAGCCTTCGCGGCCCATCAGCGGTCCGCGGACCAGTGGTGGAGAAACCCGCATCTATAGCACTTTTGAGGTTTTCAAACAAGTTGGAAATGACCAGATTCACCGACAAAACCTGTAGTGCCCTTTTTAAAAGGACTGTGAGCAAAAATAAGATTGATAAATATCAAACAGCTCTTAAAAATGAGAAGAATAATGTAGATTGTGGCTTAACGGGCTGAGTACCAGTTACTTCCTAGTTTCTAATTCAGTTTAACACTGGTTATTGTCCATACACTATATGGACAGAAGTATTGGGACGCCTGACCATTACACCAACAGGGACTTTAATGATATTGCATTCAAACCCATAGACTTTAATATACAGTAGAGTTGGTCCCCCCTTTGCAGCTCTAACAGCTTCCACTCTTCTTGGAAGGCTTTCCACAAGATTTTGGAGTTTCTGAGGGAATTTGTGTTCATTCATTCTGTAGAGCATTTATGAGGTCAGACACTGACCTCAAACTGGTAAACTGTTCCTAAATACTACATTAAAAGGAGTGGTGGCTCAAGACAGTGTGTGTGTGTGTGTGTGTGTGTGTGTGTGTGTGTGTGTGTGTGTGTGTGTGTGTGTGTGTGTGTGTGTGTGTATAGACATACTGTGCACTACCTGTAGAGTGTTAACCTGTTAGCATTTGCTAGACCCAGTTTCAGACTTGTGTGTGTGTGTTGTGTTTGTTCTACAGTTAGTAAAGTGCTGGTGGCTCCGGTGGTCATTGTCCTGGTGGTGGTTGTTGGTGCCCTGGCTCTTGTCATAGGTAAGAATTTTCAGTTATACTCTTCTCATATGAGTTCTGTTTATGTGTGTTTACTGCATGGATCTTCTTTACGGAGAATCTGAAGTGTCCTCAAAAGCCTTTTTAGCTCGAAAGCCGTTTTAGCTTGTTCTTCACGGTCAGAAGGCAGAACCAATCGGCCCAGACAAACACTCATAGTTCTGTTTTTTTTTCTTTACTTTTTCTTCACTGGAGTGTTGGTGTAATTCCAGTCTTAGAGCAAAAGGTACTGTTCTGTAAGTCCAAACACAGTGTCTTGACTAGGTGTTTTCATTTATTCTTATTCGGTTTTTAACACCAAGTTATGGGGGTGGTGGTGTGTGTGTGTGTGTGGGGGGGGGGTATTGTTGGACCGTAAGAGTCTTGTTTACCCTGATGAATAAAAATGTACCTTTATAGTTGTTTATGGCAGTCTTAACTCTCAAATATCATTCATAAGTTGACAAACTTGATTAAACATAGGAAACGGTTTTATATTTGAATATAGATTGATAACCCATGTAACCTATATAATTATACTAATAAATGATGCAATAGACTTAGCATTAACCCATCAGTTCTCAGACCATAACAGGGATGGTTGAGATGGTTGTCAGTTTAAAGATACATTGTTGTAAAATAATTCATTCAATTTTGGTTTTAATAAATCCTGTAAATGTATGATTGCTGTGGTAGAAGTGATAGTTTATTGTTAGTGCACTCTAGGACAACCCATGCTTTTTCCACTGCACACTCAAAAGCAAACAGGAACCAACAGAACTCGCAGTTCTAGTTCTAGCTCATGTTCTGCCTCCTTGAGCGAAAATAATCACTGCAACGTATCTAATTTGGGTAATTAGGTATTCTCGTTGCTTATTCATACTCCCTGGCTGATATTAAATGATGCCACCACCATTTTTAATTTAAGCTCAAGTTTATTTTTATTATTATTATTACATTGAATAAAAAATTGAATAAATACTTCTTCAGTGTTAACACTCCACCATCTCCTTCGTCAGATCAAGTTATATCGTTTCCTGTGAGTCATGCCACTGTTATGACTACATGGACGTTAAAAATACAGACACACAGGGTTGACTTAGAGGGAACCGAAAGAAGTTCTTATTTTGCCAGATTCTGTTGTTGAATTCAGTTTTCACAACAATTTAATGCATTAGAAGTAATCTGAAAATTAGTTTGAAAATTATTCAATTTTTTTTTTTTTTTTTGTCGTAAATGGACCTGGGGACAAATCTTTGAGAACTGAAATCAATGGGAGAAGGTGATATAAATTACCTCTAAAAGTATTTTTTTGTTGTTTTGTTGTCTTTCATCATTTCTTAAAAAATATGTACAGTTCACATTGTCCTGTTTTGGACAGTTCTAGAACCTTCCGTAGTGGACCGATGTCCGATGGAAGAAGACTCCTGTACATCATGCAGAGGAAAAACACCCATAGTTCTAAGTAAACAACGCTCAAGATGATGATTCAATAAATATTATGATTAAAAATATTAAGTCGATTTTACATTTACAGAATTTGTCTGAAGCTTCTATTCAAAGCGACTTTGAATATTTTATGTACATGAAAATGAATGCGGTGTTAGGGGTCTTGCCTAAGGACTCTTTTTGGTGTAGTGTGGTGTGTTTTCCAGGGTAGGAATCAAAACCCACTCTCCTGCTTGGAAGGTCCACCACTCTAAGCGGTGACAGACAGATTATCCACAGTAATACTTAACACCAAGAGTGTTTTTTTCACTGACGTCATGTTAGAACATTTCCATACTGCCTCAGCCCCGTTGCGTAATCAGGATTATTGACTAAAAGCCTTTTGGCTGTGGGCTTTTTTATCTTTTATGGTAATAAAAATGCCTGTTTTTGTTTGTGAAACGCTACAGAAATGAAGCTGTTGCTAACACCGAATCTCCTTTATTTCTAATTGCAATTTGTTAGATTATCTGTATCATTTATATCCACCTCTCTTACGGTGTTTAGTGTGTGTAGTGTAGTGGATTTAATGCAGAGTATTTTCTGGAGAGTTCTATTGTGACTTTAATGCCGCATTTTATATTGTTCTTGTATCTGTGTGTGTTTGTGACTATGCAGGCGTAACATAAACAGATCAGTAAAGTTTACTGGCTCTAACTCGGCTTCTTTGGTCTCTGCAGGTTTGTTTGCGTTCCCCATTTACTACATCTGCAAGAAGCGCAGGAAACACTCCAATGGTTCGGGACGCTGGCTGTGCTGAGGCTGTATCTCATCTTCCCCACACACACACACACACACACACACACACACACACACACACACACACAGGGCGCTCGGTGTGCCAGGACGCCAGCCACAGTGGGAAGAATAATCACAGAGTGAGCTTACTGAACTGCAGCCCATGCAAAACAAAGTCTACATGGACGCTCTCCATCTGTTCTCTTCCCCCCCGCCCGCTCGGCCTCGTGCCCCAGCCGTTTTGCCGTGCCATGACGTCCTGGCAGCGCAGGAGAGCGGCCACGTTACTCCACTGAGGATTTTTCAGAACATATTTTTAAAATCAACCAGTTTACAAACACACAGACAGTTACTGTAGAGTGGACTGATGCCGTTTTCAGCGCTATCGGTCCGTGCAAATAACTGATTTCAGTCTTTTTATTTTTAGCTTGATTTATTTATGAAAATGCTCTGAAAGGAATACTCCACTTTTCAACGTTAACTTTATCTGCAGCAACTGCCACAGGAATTCCAAAAATTCTCCATAGGGATATAAAAAAAAAAAAGTTAATTACATCTATCCATCATACGCTTCATCTGTAAAACAGTCCTCATAGCCATCAGTCAGTTTTGATGTGTTTCCCTGTATTTACAGAACAGAAAACCTGCCCATTGACTTCTAGTGTGTTTGGAGTCTACAGGTGCTCTTTTATTACATACAAGGAAACGCCTCGAAATTGATGTCCGTGGTAATTGATGGTATGAAACGAGTGCAGCAGACAGAGATTAGGTTGAAAACTGCTGGAGTATTTCTTCAAGTGGATGCACGCTCTGAAAATGTGCCACCAAAGGTTTTTTGATGCCATAGAGGAATCATTTTAGTTTCCTTATAAAAATGTAAATGAGATGTGCAAGTGTGAAGAACTGCTTTAAGAAGAACATCGACATAATGTCAAGGTTATATTCTATTTTAGAGTTCTGCCAAAGACCTTGACATTATGTGGAAGTTCTTTAAACTTGGTTCTTTATTCTCAACCGTCTCATTTACGGACAGCGGTTCTTTTAGGAACCATCCATTGAAAGGTTCTTTAGGGAAGCAAATTTTATTCTTCTGCTGCATCCCACGTTCTGCTTTTTTGGCACAATTATTTTTTTTAAGTGTGTATGGATTATTGAGTGTGATAATTCAGGGATTTGATGGGGGTAACGACAAAAAGCCCTTTTCCACAGGTCTAAAGGAACCGTTCTGTATCTAAACTGTACTGTGATAGTTTTCCAGTGTATCTCAGTCCGGTAACAGAGTTTCTGACTCAATTCTCTCCACAGTTTATGGCCGGTCATCGTCCCAAAACCGCGTCCATGGAGTCGAACCGGCGGAGAGTTTTTGTGCCAGAGCCGCTCTTGTTATTGAGTTCTTATATTAGTGTGATTGTGGAAGAAGTCACACTATTGTTCTTTTTTAGTTTTATTATTATCATGTTTCTTCCACCTGATTTAGAAGCTAGTTCTCCTCTTAGAGCTTTCAGAATATGAGCATTGCTCCAACTTCAATATGTTCGTTAATATCCAGTGTATTGCGCTTGTACTTCGTTAATTGATCAGTTGATCAGGGGCTGAGTATTTATCGTTTACAAAATAAATTTTTGTGGGCGAGTCTCTTCCGTAGTGAATGGCAGAGATACATAACAGTCGAGCCCCATTTTAGATCAGTGCGGTGAGGTAGCGTACGGTGGCGTGACACGAACAGAAGCTGAGGACAGAGCAAAAGGTGAAAAAACGAAACACGAAGAAACAAACACAGCAAAATACTCTAAAGCTCAGGTCAGTTATATAAAAAGACGTACGTGACTGTTGGTTGAATTGAAAATAATCGGCCCATGAATGCTACGCTCCATTTTCTCACCGTTCTTTATCCGTGTGATGAGAACCGAACCCAGAGAACTTGTTAGTGACGTACTGGATCATCTTCACGTCTCTCACAGAGTTAAAGATAAATTTGGTAGAGTCGTAGAAAACTAACACTGAATCTTCAGACAGTCGAGCTGGACCTCCATCCACTTCTCAGTGAGTTTGTGTTTTGTGTGGACAGTAAAAAAAAAACCAATGGCCTCACCACAGTGTGTTGTGGTGACAAAATTTCGACCAATCAGAAAGCAGTGATGCAGTCAGCTCGGCTGCGGCCCACTTTTAGCCCTGCCGTCGAGCAGCTCGGGGACGGGTCGCTTTATTTTTAATGGAAAAACATTTGTTGATGGTACAGTACGGTTCCTTGTGTCAGTGGAAAAGCGCCAAAAATTCAGTCCTGTACCCCACCCCCCCACCAAACACCCCCTAAGCTAGCACGCTGTGCCAACATCCACTGGAATTTGCATCATCCACAAAAGCTTGAGCCTGCACTGTGGAGAGCAGCTGCAGCGTCGCAGGGGCGGCTGTAGATCCACGCCAATTTTAAATATGATGCGCCATCACTGCTGAATTTCTGTCTTGCAGATTATTGCCATGCCATCTGTTTGTCAAAAGTGATCCACATCTACCGTGTCAAACTGCCTGCTGGCTAAGAATACACCGAAGGAGCTACTGCGTACATATATACATAGGAGCATCTCTTTTTTTTTTTTATCAATAGATTACTCATTTTAGGCTCACCTGGTGCGTATTTGTACTTTTACCTCTAGTATATTTGAGCTTTGCACACATGGTTCCCGACCTGGAGCCTTTGCACCAGTTGTATACATTTAACATGAGTCACTATTCAAAGAGTTCTATAAACAGTCCCTGCTTTAATATCATAGATTCGTATTCATACGTTGACTTTTCTTCAGTTTGTGAATATCGTGCATTTATGAGACAAATCGACCTTAGACACTACTGAAAAAGTGTGGGGAGAAAAAAAAACACACACTATATCAAAAAACGTGCCCGTCAATCCCACAGGCCTACAAAAGGCTTACTGTGTTAAAGTGAAGACAATCATGCATACAGACACGTTGAGGCAGAAGTGTTCGCCGCCGTTGTTCTCAGGGAGTGTGTTTGGACTTTCGCACACTGCTCTCGCACTCCTGTGCAGTAGGATTTTTTTTTTTTTTTCTTTTCTTATTTTTCAAGTTTGCTTTAGTTTGCTTTATTTTGAGTTTTGTTTCTTTAATATGTCAGGGACCATGTTAAGAAACATGAGTATCAAGTGACAGGTAAGCATGAATACAAAATCCACACACGCAGCATGAGTTCATGGAGTTAAAGTCGTCTAGATAATTAACAAATGAAACAGGTCACAGTGGAAGGCCATGAACATTCATAGGACGCCTGCTGTTTCAGTCTGTGCCATCGGGGTGGTATTACTGACGTATTCCTGATTTGTATCCTTTGTATTGTTTTGTTGTTGTTGTTTTTTTTCCTTCCCTCTGCTGGTGCCTTTCAGTATGCTGTAAATGGGTTTGGACTTTACTAGAGGGAATATTTAAAAAAAATGTTTTATAATTTTCTCCGTATGAGTGCTTCACACTATGGTAAATTTCCAAAGAACTACTGTACACACCAGTTCCGATTATACTGTGGTTCATGTATGAGACCACCACACACAACGCTTGTATTTTTATGAATGTGTTTTAGGAAAACCCAACAAAAAAAATAATAATAACACGTATATTATGTACCTCCCTGCACTCTACATTTGCTTGATTCTGAACGCTGCTGCACTTTATCTTCAGAGCTGGTCACGTAAGTCCACTTCCACAGACAGCAGATGTAATGTCTGTCCTTACTATGATGAACTGTGGATTAAATGGACCTGGGTGAAATGCCAAGATGTGTTCTTTTCATTGCCAGCACTTGCTAATATGCACCCACCTCGCTCATTCTGGCCCTCGGCGCCAAAATTCGGAAGGTCATCGCACAACACAGCAGCGATGCAGAGCAAACACACTGACCTCCATTGTTTGATTATTTGCTACTGTCAGTGCCTGGCTGTTTGAAACGTGGTTGCTTCATGTTTGCACGCGTGCCAGGCTGGTGTAAATCCCTCGGGTGTTGGTGAGTCTGGACTGGAGTGGTTCTGCTGGGTTCCTGGCCGGCTGCTGTGCTGCACGCTGATAAGGTGATGCCATGCCACCCTGCTGGGGCAAGTTTCTGTCTGGGACTGTTTACATTGTGAAACAACTGTGTCTTTCAGTGCAGTGGTGATGTCTGTACGAGTGGATAGACACGCTTTAATCCCATTCATCTGAACATGCACTGTATTTCCAGATAGAATTTCTAATTAATGGATTCAGCAACTTTGAAGCAAGCCCATTACAGACGTGTTGGTCTACACATACAGCCGTAATAATCTAAAAAAAAAAAAAAAGGTTGGCAATAGAATTTGACACGCTGGAGCAGCAATACGTGGCTGGCATTTTGGCACGGTAACCTTAGGTGTGTCAGCTAATGGCATGTAGAAGCTAAAGGCATGTTGAGATCTGCTGAGCTCTTTTAGGCTGACTGGGAAGTGATGAGTCAGAGTTCCCTGAACAGTTTTGGGATGTGTTGGTTGTCATGAGGTACTACTAAAAATCCATTGAAATGAGATGGATTTCTGTACCGCTTGAACACTTTTGGGATGAGTTGGACCAGTGAAGCTCCACTGAACACATTTTGGGATCAGATGGATTAATGAAGCTTCACTGAACACCTTTTCGATGTGTTTGATGCACTAAGTTCCACTGAACAACTTCGGGATGACTTGAATAAGTGAAATTCTACAGAGAACCTTTGGGATGAGTTGGTTCAGTGAAGCTGCACTGCACATCTTTGGAGTGAGTTGGATTACTGAAGCTCTACTGGACATCTTTGTGATGAGTTGGATCACTTAAGATCTACTGAACTCCTTTGGAATGAGTTGGATTAATAACGTTCCACTGAGCACATTTGGGAGGTCCCAATCTCCTGGTATTGGAACATGACCATCACTGAGCTCTTGTGATTGAATGTATTAAAATATTCACAGCAATGTTACATCATCTTGAAGAGAATCTGGATGAACAGGTGCCTGTATACACACACACACACACACACACACACACAGATATACAGATATATATATACACACACTTTTGGGCCTACAGAGGCGGTTCCCAGTCCTGGTGTAAATGTTCCTTTTCTCGGTGCAGAATGATGTGTTGGTGGTGGTGGTGGTGGTCTAGTGGGTAGGATACGTGCCTCTGTACCAAGAGGTCATGGGTTTGAATCCTACCTTCAGCATACCACCACTGGGTTCCTAAGCAAGACCCTTAACCCCAAGTCGCTCCAGGGAGACTGCCCCCTGCAGTTAGAGAATGGAAGTCGCTTTGGATAAAAGCGTCTGATAAATGCTGTGAACATAAATGTGAGGTCCAGTATCAGGCTTGTTCTTTGGCTAGGAAACCGGGCCATTGTGTACTTTATGCCTTTTCAGTGGATGCCGTGAAAGTTATGTTCCTCATATTTTATGTGAAAACTGTTTCATCAAGCAAGACAAAAGTACAGGCTGAGGTTGCTCTCAGCTTCTTCTTCAACACCCCCACCAGCCAATGTCCCAGACAATGAAGTTTGTGGTGCGGTCAGTTTCCTGTCTGGCTCGGTGCTTTATCAGATGGACTATCTGGCTAAAGAGCAGCTTCCTGAGAAGAGGTGTGGGCAGTGGGCCGCTGCTCCGCCCTCAGCTGACTGACATGGACGTCCTGTCCACACAGGCCGGTCGGCACTGCCGCGAGTGGCGTCAAATCGAACGGCATGACAGGGCAACCTTAGTGTTTATCTCTGAGTTCAGAGACTTTCCTCGGGCTTTGACTTCAGAAGGCGTTCTTCACACATCCGCGTTCAGGCAGGACGCGCCTCAGAAGTCTCGCAGGCCCTGCGGCGCTCGTACGCCAGCACTGAACGTCACATGGCACCGCGAAGAATGGCTGATTCATAGGTTTTTAATACGGGTTCAGCTGTGGTCTCACCATGGACACCGTTTCATACGTGTGGCTGCTTTTTAAAGGATCCTTGGCCAAGTGAAACATTTCTTCATCCATGTTTCAAATGCCACCAGATATTCACGCTGTCATCACGCTGGTTATCTTTTATATCATCACAGTGGGAACACAAATGGCAGCTTTACAGAGAAGGAAAAACATTTTTAATTCATAATGGAAGATAATGTAAATAACCTTTTTACATCTTAGTTTCTTGCATTTATTCTTGCTTTTGTTCACTTTTTCCAAATATCAGTAGAAGGAAATCTGCTGATATAAATGGCTTCAAACAAACAATTTGCATTGCAAGGTTCGTAAGACAGTTTATATATATA
>JBBIGA010049481.1:0-12950 GCA_037576975.1 Alestes dentex
TCCTTCCCTCAGCCAGAACACTGAAGATGGGTTGTGGGTCTTCCAGCATGACAATGACCCAAAACATACTGCCAAGGCAGCAAAAGGGTGTCTAAAGAAGCGGCACATTAAGGTCCTGGAGTGGTCGAGCCAGTCTCCAGACCTCAGTGCTATAGAACATCTGTGGAGGAGCTGAAGCTTCGAGTTGCCAAGCAGCAGCTAAAAAACCTAAAGGATTTAGAGAGTTTCTGTAAAGAGGAGAGGGCCAAAATCCCTCCTGAGATGTGTGCAAACCTGGTGACCGACTACAAGAAATGTCACTGCTGTGCTTGCCCACAAGGGTTTCTCTACCCAGCATTTAGTCGTGTTTTGCTTGGGTATCAAATACTTATTTTTGGTTGATATTCTCTCCATAAAAATGAAGCTACCTCATAAATTAGAGACTGTTCATTTTTTTGTAAGTCAGCAAACTTACAAATTCAGCAGGGGATCAAATCATTATTTCCCCCACTGTATATCAGGCAAATCTCCACCTTCATCTTTATGCAGGCAGGTATCGACAGACATCGATTTTACACCACAGATGCAGTTAGGATGCAGCATAAAAGTAACAAAAGCAACTACTATTTTGTGTCAGAACTGTCTGCCAAATATTTTAATATTTTTCTACAATTTTCCCTCCCTGAAATATTTTTCAGCAAAATCATTGATTTATATTTAGACATAGACCTTCATTCGTTTTATTTAATTATTAAACAAACAAATCAAAATTCAAGTCAGAAGAAAGTGCCAGCCAGCATTTTTCTATTTTAATTTTCTATTAACAACACACCATAGAATTTTTTAATAAAAACTCTAAACTACTAAAATAACCAAAAAAAAAGGAATCACTGTTCAATAAGTCACAGCACATAGGCCAATGTTCTATAATTAATTGAAGTGAACAACAATGTGGCGACATATTGCGACAAGATATATCAATTCCTTACACAGTTCACTCTGTGATAAGGTGGGGTACGGCAAACTAGTTTATGTGTCAAGATTCGTATCACACCTGGATCACAATAGTTAACGCGTCCATTTTTGTCATGGCTATAGGAGTTACAGAAGAAGTCGTATAATATTTACTAGCCTTTACTTGAATGCTGCCTCCTACAGACATTGAAGAGGTACTTAATCCACATTTATTAAACAATAAACATGGGTATTATTAGGCACACCTCTACTATTAGTTCTGGCAAACAGATTTGATACTTCACCATTTGGAACAGATTTAAAAGCAGAATTATAGCACCAAATTTAAATGCATGGGAAATGCAGAAACGGGAATATACTATAGCAGCCATTAGGCTTCCAAGTTCCTGCATCGTCACCACGTCTAATTCCGTTTCCTTTTTCCAAGCCAGCAAAAGAGGCCAGGAAGAAGTGCTGGTCCGGGAAAATCCCACCAAAATGATCTATCAATAGAAAGTAAAAGCCTTAGAGAATTTTTTTTCAAAAATCCCAGGCCATTCCACTCTGTTTCCAACAGACTGGACAGAAGCCACTTCCATCTCTAATTGGGAAGATAATGTCTTAAAGCAACAAAACAAATACCACTGGCGGCCGGGACACTGTGGCTAATAGGGGTCGCATATATCACTTACTAGGCCTGCACAATACATCATCTGCTAATTGTGATCGCAGAAGACTTCAACATGCAAGTAAGCCTTTAACCAATCACAGTGTTTCTGACAAGGTGACCGTTCACAGCTTCAGGTGAGTCACTGGGTGTTCTGATGAATCAACGCCCTCACGTAATCCAACGAAAGTCTCATTTTTAACCACTGAAGGTGTTGGCGAATCTGCTGTAGTCAGAATAAGGAGACATATCTTCCACATATTTACCATACGGATGGATGAAGTACATGCACAACTTAAAACAATATTTACAGACTTGAAGACTTTTTAATTCCAGAAAGTGAGGTTATGGGCCCTTTAATGACTTGAAGGGCATCGCAAAAGCAATATGTAACAATAAAGCCACAATACTGATATTTTATCCACATTGATAAAATTGATGCAGCCCTATTTCTTACTGAACTACATAATCTAGAACAGGATCTTATCCTTTTCGAATAATCAATATCACATAAAACGTTGGTTTGGATTTTATTTGCATCAATGCTGAACAATATATCATTTGTTAATTTTTGTAAGATTTTGTTGCATTGTGCATTATTTTGTTAAAATAATGCAGACCACTGTTCATTCACCACTGTATCTTTACAACATTATTATCTGTATCACAACATAAGAGCAACATAATTGCAATACTGGACATATCAGTCACCCCTCCTTCCCAAGAGGATCATGACCTGACCTGAAGCGTTATCATCTTTTTAACATACAGCACATTTACACTTGCCCTTTTCCAATTCATCTTCTCCAGTGGGAATAGGTGATAGGGCAGAAATATAGTACCATGACACTTGAAAACACTTCCACAATACGCAGTGATTTCACAACATCTGTGCCTTTATTTCTGGTTTTGATGACTACAGGGCTCCAGTATGGTTCACAAGCTAGTGCAGTAGAGATGGTATTGCAGTAAGGCGCTGGAATCTTTGGAAAATCCAGGCTAAATCACTTTAACTCAAATCATTTGTGTAACCACGCAGGGGCTTCTGCTCCTCGCTAATCTGCAGTACAGCTCAATGCAATATGACTTTAGCATGCATTCCATTTGTATCAAAATTAAAACAATGAAAACAGTATATTCCAACACACAAACAAAAAAGCATACTGATGTGACAAGAATTCATGAAGATTGTTCAGTTTTACTTGCTAGCAATTATTTCAGTGTTCATGCTAGCACGAACTAGCATGTGCCACACACACACTCACACACGCGTCTCATTCTACCCCTTCACTTCGCCCCTTCTCATTTCCTGTCCGCTTCTATATGAGAAAGAAACTGAAAACCTAGATCTAGCCTGTATTATTCACCTCATAAAAAGCCCACGGTGCCTCAGTCAGGGAATCCAAAAGGAACTAAACTGATCTAAATCCTGTGGGGATTTGATGGATTCCAGCAAAACAGAGTTATTAACACTATACGAGTCATGCCAAAGTTGAGAATATAATTTGCCATCCCAAACACTGCTCTATCTTTGGCTATGTGCTGGTCTTTTTTCTGAAAATAAATATTTACAAATCCCCCCTTCGCCTCTACACCAAACGTAGCTGATCAGCCAAGCCTTTTGGCCTCTGAAGTTTGCTTCTTTAGTTTTGCACTGCAGCTGTGAAGATAACAAGTAATGGAAGATTATCATGCCAATAAGCAGAGCTAACTGCATGCCTAAATAATAACACACTTGTTACAAAGTGTGTAGAGCTGTTACATAATCTCAAAAAAAAAAAGAAAAACGTTCTTATGTGGCTTCTGACTTCATCATATAAGCACAGAGTACGGTTAGGATTTTACTGATACTGAAATTGAAACTCTTATTAGAACTACTCTAGATTATTTAGTGCAAAAAACAAATATCACATAAAAATATTTGAAAACAAGCTATCCCTGATTCCTGCATTTCTCTCATGAAGGAGGAGTAATTGCTATAAATGTCTGGTGGTGCAGAGTGTCACTCCCATCACTCCCACAGGTCCAATCTAGCAGCAACAATTTAAATAAATACCAACAGCAGCACCGTTAGTCCAGGAGCTTATCCATATTTCGGTATTGACCAGTCAAGAACCGGTACCAATTTTGTACTGGTTCTCGATACCCTTCTCTAGTATGATATATATTTATGTATATTAACGGACAAATACACAGACACAATTCAGGCTGCTTCTACTGTTTTTAGTTATGATACATTCTTTTATCTGTGTTTATAGGTATAGTGGGGACCAAAAGTCTGAAATCACATTGAAAATCAGCAAAAGAAGGCTCTAGAAAATTCAAAATAATAATAAAAAATTAATTAACAAGAAATATGTAACTATTTTCAGGTATAGGTAAATATGTGACTTTGACCATGTTAAAGCCCCTACACAAGTATCATCCTTTTCACAAAAGTGTGTATTGAGAGGACTCTCAGGTGGATCTGATCTACTCACTACAGGATTCTGCACAACCTTCTGAAGTTTGAGTGCATGCTGTCGTTAAAGCAAAACAAAAATTTACAGTGGTGTAACATTTTTGGCCACCACTGTAACAGTAAGACATACAGTGCCAGAAATCTTACAGGGAAGTCTATTTATGATTACTTAACAACTTGAATGTGTGATGACACAGGCATGCAATTTGCATAGCACTAAATGGTACATGCCTCCATTAGGTGCATCAGTCTTGTAGCTCCAGGACAAAACTAAAGAAGCAAACATGTCATACATTTGGGATAAGAAGAGGAAACACAAGAAAATCTCTATTTTTTTTGTCACACTATTCATTTAACTGAGGCAGTCTATCATAAATAAATTACATTTCTCTGCTGTAGGCCAGCAATAGTGATGAGTCTGGAAGAGCGATTAGAGCTTCGCTACACAAGGAGTCACCCGATAGTCTGGAGGCTAGAGTACAGAGAGTGAGAGAACACAGACACACACTAAACTACTCTAACCCACAGGAGGTGAATAAAACACTGGTTTGTGCTAGAGGCCGTAAGGTATGGATGTTTGCCATAAATATCAAGTTGTCCAGAGGCTGAAGCTTAGACGATCAAAACACAGTGACATTAGGTCACCTTGCCACCATATTGGTACTGCCTCTGAGCTCTCTGAAATTAATGGTTGTCAATGGATGCAATGTAAACATATCTACAGAAAAAATGCTAGAAAACAAAAAAAATGCTTTCTAAAGGACTTTTAATACTTAGCTGTATTAGCCTTGTAGCACTTGTTCAAACCAAAAGAAACAAACAACAGACAACAAACATGTTCTGGCTGACCAACTACATCTGGGTAAGGGAAAAACTGGGTACATTTGGTTTTTCACCAATCTATTCCTTCAAAGAAAAGGTTTGCTCCTTTCGAGTTTTTAATTTTGCTTGGTTGAGTTGGCTCATCCTATTTATGACATCCTTTTTCACGTATTTAATCCATTTCAATTTCATCATCAAGGTTAATTCATTTATTTGCCAGGTTTAACTCTGGTTTCTTTTTAAATAGCTAATTTTTGCAAACACATCTAAAAAGGTCACAGCACAGCTTCTGAGGTTGTAGCAATTTCAATACAGAATGGAGAAGATAATGCATGAAACAGAATACAGAAAAGTAAAACGATCATCAGTAGGTTCCTCACTTTGATGCTAAAATGTTACCAATTTGCCATCTTTCATGGAAAACACTATCAATGATAAAAAATAAGAATCTGGGTGCACCCCGCCTAAGTGAAGTAGGGAGAGACTGTGCTTGAGATACACACACTCAAATAGTTTTTAGGTTATAACATCCAAAATAATAGGTTATAACATCCAAAACTAAGGTGAATCTTGACCTTAGTTCCTCTAATTGATCATTCCTATGAAATGTAGTGCTACTGTTTTGGTGATGCATGTTCTCTGTTCAACACTGTCATGCTCATTTTTTATTTAATGTTTAATGTAATGATTTAGTGTTTAATAAAATCCTGCTGTTTTTTTTGCTATGTCAACCAGCTTGTGTAAAACCAGACATGTTAGATTCAGAAACTAGCTGATATGTGCTGTGCAGCAAGAATGGGGGCCGTGCTGAGAGATGAAAATGAAATGAACGAAAAACGTATTACAGAAGGCCTTCAGGTCTAATAGAGACAGCATAACCCAGAAAATAAATTGACCAAAGTGATTAAGTGGGAAATCAAATAAATGACTGCGCTTTGATTCCCTGGGTACAGATTCCTCTCATTAAGCAAATAAAATGTGTAAGAATCGGTTTGATATTGAATCCGAAGGTGCGGGCGGCTCAGGAGCAGAGCAATAGAAAGTGAAACCACAGGAAAAGTCTTTCACATGCGCTGATCCCTCGTGCTTGCTGGAGAATAACCGCTCCTAATTAAATTCATATTATTTCTCAGATATTAGCAGACATTTGATAGCTTTAAACCCTTTCGCGGATGCAGGCTGAATTCCAAATAGCAGGAATCTTTCAGGCCTAACTAGAGCCGAGACTCTGCAACAGAATGAACTGCCTGCGGCACTGTGTTTCTGTTTTCCCACCATAAATGCCCAACTACCTCCTCACACATACAAATTGTACACAAGACACTGGGCAATAATTAAATGCAAACATGTTTGGCCTTTTAATGCATGATAACCTTGTAATGCTGTTATAATTTACATATGTATATTTACACTCACAGGCCATTTCACCCCTCCTTTCTACTTTCACATACTGGTGAGTGTTTTCTGATAAACTGGTCAAATTTAACCCAGTCTGACTTCAGTGCGTTTTGATTCTCTTTTTTTGCTTCACTCCCTTGAACTTTGTCAACGTGATACCTGCTTTTATTTTATGCTATGTGATTTACAGACAACAGTATCATACACGTAAAAGTGAAAGCGACCATTCTGTCATACATGAACACACAACAGCACACAGTGTGAACAGCATGAAATTCTTCCTCTGTTTTTAACCCATTCACCAAGTGAAGCAGCGGGCAGCCAGGAACACAGCACCAGGGAAGCTACGCTACCAGCTGCCCCAGAAACCACATAAGCAAGTCTATTAGAGATTACTTATGATTTATGTAGTCGGCACAATGTTAATTGGGGTCTCCAATACAAAAATAATGAAGGAAACGTGTCTTGTCTGATCGACTACATGGGGGGTACTGAAATTTATTTCAAAATGATTTTTTTTTAATGCTAAAAATAAACACAGGCTACAAGCAAGAAATTATTAGCTTGAAATGAACAGAAAAAACAGCGTACATCAATATGCTGCACTCAACTGAACAGATAAAAATCTGCCACGGCTGCTTTTTCCATCCACACCAAATGCAGCGGCCTTTTCAGACCCCAATAGTGGCGGATGCTGGGTAAACACAGGCCGGAAACTTTCTGGAAGGACATCAAAGAGATGCTACACTTGAAGAGAACAATGGGGAATTTTTAATTTTAATTACAGCAGGGCAGATTCCTGAAATGCTCTGATCTAAATGGTCTCATTAGAATTGTGGCCATTAATACAACCAAAAGAAATAAAAATTGTCCAGCTCAGTTCTCACTACTGCCTGCCAGAGGATCTTCCAAACATGAATAACAGAAGTGAGCAATAGGACAATTATTGTTATTTAATTAAAGTGCTTTTCACAATGGGCGTCACAACAACAGCTTATCAGGACTGCCAGCAACACTGAACAAGACAGGACGGCGGCCTGTTACGCTATCGTTTCAGGTTCAATAACAGGGAGAGACAGAAAGAAAGAACCACAGGCCTTCAAATGCCTCTGTCTAATCGTCTTTGAAAATTTCTCCATATTGAAATACACTACAGCACAAGTAGGAGTGATAGAACTTCTCTTGCTTTATTTAAAGTCAACGGAAAATATTAAATTATGACATATTTTGGCTCCAAACAGATTGAGATAGGTTGACTAAAATGGTCTCCTGGAGCTGCTCAGTGGACACAGGCTACAAGGCACAATTTGCTGAAACTGCATTCACCTCCACTTCACGGAACACGGCTTTGGGTCTGCAGGCTGAAGTCACTGGCTGGAGAGAACATCACCCCATGCTGGACTCCGGGACTACCTGTGATGCCAACTGCACCAGTGTTCCCTGGCACCACTACCACCTCAACCCCCTTATTGTACCCCCCTTCAGACTCAAGTGGTATTTAATGGTATTGCTTTACTTACATATTTGCGGGATGTGGGTTAATCAGACACATCAAGCATTAAACATGAATATCCACATGGAAAGCAGTGCAATTTGTTGCGAGGCGATATGGAAACCAGGCATTAACAATGTTTCTAGCTTAAGATCTTTGCTGATTAAGTTTAGTGTGCTGTAGTTTAGTTTTAGTAGTTTGAAATACCTGCTTCTGATGGATAAAGTGTCAGAAACGGTGTATTGTAAAGTAGGCCGTGCATTATTGTAAAATAATAATAATAATAATATTATTATTGTTATTATTGTTGTTGTTATTATTATTATTATTATTATTATTATTATTATTTACTTTCCCCTTCCCTTTCCCTAAAGCCTGAGATTAGGCTGTGTGAAATCATCTTACCATGTTGAGGCTTACAGCTACAAACTGCATCCGCCTGCACAAGTTTTTTCACTGATTCAGAAACACACGCTGTGAGTCGTGCTTCCAGGAAAAACTCCATTTCTGGAAGAGAAGCAGCGCACAACATAAACCCACCACCACCACCCCCCACCACCACTCGGCCCGCGGTCAAACACATCCTCCAGACTCAGTAAACAAATTTTTCGACAAACTGGAACGATTATCGAAAGCCTCTGCAGTCTCTCGCCACAGTAAACACACACACGCACACAGCCTGAATGAAGATGAGCGCACAGCACACGATGTTCTCTTTTTTTAAGTTACACATTCAGGCTTTTTGTTTATAACCCATCTGGACACGATTCTACATAAAGGACGAAGAATTCCCCAAGAAGCAAACAAACATCAATTCAAACAATGGCAGAAGAGTAGATTCTATTTTTTTAAATGAACAAACAGTTTTACACACACAGCTGTAATTAGACGCATTTATGTTGAGCTTGTCGTTTTTCCATCTTTTTGACCTCAGCTGTGGGGCTAAAATCACAATTTGTCTTTAGCTCATTCTAATGTGCTATAAAGTTTCCTTTATTAGGGCCCTAGAATTGGTAAGTGTTGGGCCCGTCATCAGAAGATTGAGAGCTCCATCTCCAGTGATGCCACAGCCCTCCGTGGCCAGGAATCCAAAACAGCACAACTGGCCGCACTCTCTCTATCAGCCCCTCCCATTCCCGCATCACTCAATGCGATGCTATCCAGAGCCATCCAGAATTCTTCTCCAAGCTTGTCTGAGCTGTCTAAGGGTGCTGTTTTCACATTAATTTGATAAGTTGTGGGGGACTTCAAGTGACTCATAAGAAAGCACATGCTAGCCTTCACCCTCTCTGTGTTGGTGGTATGATGTGATTGGAATTAAGCAAAAATAAAAAGTTTCTTTCATTTTCATTTTTGTCCAAGAAACAACCAAGAAATAAAAGTTTCATTAAATAGAAGTCTGTTTTATACTTTAGTAGCACCCAAACTGATCAGCACGTAAAAGCAAGCTATAATTTGATTTATTTTTGTATATAACAGTATGTTATGCAGTGCCAGAAACCACAAGCAACTTAACACAGACTGAGGCAAGTGAGTGATGATTAATGAATGTAATTAGCAGAATGTTAATTATCATGCTAATAAACGTTCATTGTTCGCTGCACTGGCCTTTTAGCAAACTTCAGACACCAAAACATGCCTTGGCTGTAAAAAGAGTAAAATGTGTAAATTTGACGTGTTGTCAAACTGTCACTTTAACAGGCAACCAGGATAATGCAATATAATCCAGAAAACACTACCCATCAATACTCACACAGCAACACCCAAAATCAGTGCATTCTAATAAGAATCAGTTATTTACACCCTATCATTTAGGCACCAGCAAAACAGGTTCACAGCCGGAGTTTACATCTGTCAGTCATACAGTCAGCCTTATCCTGTGCCTATACAAGAGGGAATGGGCCAAAACAAAAAAAACTGAGAAAAAAATTATATATATATATTATATATATATATATATATATATAATTATCGCTCTCTCTTATTTTCCTTTTTAAAAAACTACTGGGAGAAGAATGACTGTTTTGCACATTAAAGCACTACTGAGTGCACATTGTTTTACACTGATGAAGCTAAATGTGTGTTCTCCAGATAAGTGAACATTAACAACTGTAGACTACTGCTTACAGGATTAGTTCAGAGAATTTTCCCCCCTTCAGCAAATGTCGTTAATCGGTAAAGACATGTTTGGTGTCTGAAGTTTTCTTCTGTAGTTCTATAGTCCAAAGCTACAAGGAAGAAACTATATATTTTTTTGTATTTTCAAAACCCATTTTCTGTTCTGAAGAGGACAAGAAGCCTTACAGCACCGTAGAACCGAGTTAATGACGAATCATAACTTTAGCCTAAAGCTTGAGGTCAGAAAGGTCAATACAGTGAAGCTTAACATACTGTAAATGTCTTGATTATAGCTGCAAGAGAAACTACTATCCCCTCAAAAGAGAACAATAATATAATCTATCTGGGGAGGAAAAATACACCCTCATGTATACAGATTCAACTGCAACAGCTGTGGAACATAAGAATAAATTGTAAATGATTATAACAATATTCAGTGAAGTATGCATTTTTTAACCAAAATAGAAGGCTATTATCAGAAAATAAATGAAAAACAAATCAGCTGGTGTACTTTTTATAATGTATTTGGGTTGTATATTATTCAAATAACTTCGAGGCTTCGTTTAATTGATGTCACCAAAGTCCATCTATGTAAAATGTCTCTGCTATCGTATCACTCCCGCTTTGTAGACACTGCACAGCTCCGGTATCATTGTTTCACACGGACTGTTGTAACTGACGCACATTTCAAAGATTTAAGACGGCGCGTTTATTTTGCTCTCTATGGAAATGGTGGAAAATGAAGATCCCGGTGTGCGTAAAAGGCAGAAAATGTCAAGTGTGGGACCATTTAACACTGCGTAAGGCGGACAACGTAGTGCAGTGTCGCTGCCGGTGCTGCTCAGCGTCTTAGTGCGTTTGTACTGTTTTTAGTCGCTAATTATAACTTAGTAGTGAGTTCACTTAACGTTTTGGACGATTGTTAAACTATTTCTATCTGTCTGCAACGTCATTAGACAAGAGACGACTGGTCCGATAAACGGTAAGTTTCAGTGTGGAGCTTGGCGAGCGCCTTCTCTGCACAGAGTGCGACATGTTTAGTTCAGCCCAGCCCCTCTCTCCGTCACTAGCACTAGCGTAAAGTTTAAAGTTGCTTCATGCTTGGTCTCGTTGGAAAGGTCTCCTGGAGACCTGTCAGCCTGTGGAGTTTGAAGTGTCTGAGTGCTTGCCCTGAAGAGCAACGCGGTTCGGAAAGTCCGTGCCCATTTTAAGAGGCCTTTCATGTTGCATAACACACTATTGATATAGTTGTTTAAAAACACAAAAGTATGATTTATCCGATTATTCGATTAATCGTTGAAAAAATAGAGTACTCGATTCCAAAAATATTCGGGAGTTGCAGCCTTAGTCTTGAGTATCAGGTTTAAATCTGGACAAGATATAAACACTTAAAATAGTTAATATAATATAAACACAGTTAAAATAGTTATAGATGCAAACACTCAGACCACATCAGGAGGTGATCTAATTGTTGAGTCACATTCTTCAACTAAAGTCCCTCTTAATATTGTCAAAGTGGGCGGAGCCTAATGGGTGAAACACTTGCCTGAGAACCTGTTGACCACAGAGTTGCAGGTTCAGACCCCCCCCCACTTTCTACCATTGTGTCCTTGAGTAAGACACTTAACCCTCAGTTGCTCCAGGGGAACTGACAGCAGTGGAATAGGCTTAATGTTAGCATCACTGCTCTTTCACTTCATCTCCTGACATGACTATTTTGATTCCGCAGCCAGTTAGTGCAAATGAAGTGCCAGTTTAGTTAAACTCACATCGCTGTCATCACAGTCTCAATACAATACGCTCTGTTTTAAAGTATGTGGTTTGTGATGACGATGACACGGAGGGTAATTATTCTGAATGTAAAATTGTGCTTTTGTTTCAAATAGAAAAAAACGAGGAGCAACACAGGTCAGTGTGTGTTGTAGATCTGATCTGAACAATTTTTAATACACAGCAATCGCATTTCAGTCTGGCTGACTTGAGACGCATTTTATTACCAAGTATGAATGCATTTGGCTAAAATCTTATCCAGATATAAGTCAGATACCAATCACATGAAGTGACCAGGTGTTAATGGGGTCAGAGTGATTATCTATTCATGTACACATTCCAGAGTGTGTGTACCTCCTTCCTTTCTTCTCTGTTTGCAGTCACTGGAGAATAAGTTAAACAGACAGAGAGTAAGAGAAAGAAAGAAAGAGAGAGAGAAAGAGAGAGATTCAAAGCAGAAAATAAAGTACATCAGTGACTGGGTGAGAGAGAAAGAGAGGCAGAGAAAGAAGAGCAGGGGAAGAGACAGAGAATAGAAAGAAAAGGACAGAGAAAGAGAGTGAATGTGTAAGAGAGAGTGAGAGAGAGAAAGGAGAGAGAGAGACAAAGAGAGAGACAGAGTGGAGAAAAAGAGAGGAGAGAGAGAAGAGAGAGAGAGAGAGAGAGAGAGAGAGAGAGAAGAGAGAGAGTGTGTAAGAGAGAGAGAAAGAGAGAGAGAGAGAGATTAATGCATTCCACACTTGCACTCTGCTCCACCACAATGGGTTCATGTGACACACCCAAAAAGTACCTAAGCAGGAACCACACACTCACGCACACACACACACTCACACACATTCCCTCTCTCACTCCCCTCTCTCTTACGTGTTTATATTCTGCAAACTAATAAGGATAATAAACTCACTGATAATAAAGGAATGAGACTTAGAAACACAAACACACACATACATACACACACATATGCAGTTTTGCTCTGAGATAAGATAAGAGAACCTACTTAACCTCCCTGACCTTTACAAAAGTGTGGGGGGGGGGGCTAAGAGAGGGTACATGTCTGAGAGGAACAAACCTGCTCATGCATTTCTTCTTCCAAAGTGTATTAAACCACAGGAGTATCAGAGAGGTCAGGTACTGATGTTGGAGGATTAGTTCTAGATCACAAACACCACTCCAGCTCGTCCCAGAGGTACTGGATGGAGCTTCTGTTTTATACCCTGGGCTTGGCCTTGGGAATGATGACCTTAGGCTAATGAGTGGTCACTCCAGAGTCCAATTTTATATATGTGTGT
>JBBIGA010049511.1:0-11172 GCA_037576975.1 Alestes dentex
TCTCTCTTTCTCTCTCTCTTACTCTCTCTCTGTCTCTCTCTCTCTCTCTCTCTCTTTCTCTCTCTCTTTCTCTCTCTCTCTCTCTCTCTCTCTCTCTTCCTCTCTCTGTCTCTGTCTCTCTCTCTCTCTTCCTCTCTCTTTCTCTCTCTCTCTCTCTCTCTCTCCCCTCCTCTCCTCTCTCCCCGCTTGGCTCTCTCTCTGTGGTTTTTGTCATTGTCCTTGTCTTTATAGCCCTAGGCCTCGCATTACATAGTTAATGGAGGCATTTCTGAGGAACCGGTATGAATTGAGCTCCTTGAGCCCGTGGCCTGCCGGGTGGGGTGGGAGGCGAAGTGCTGCTGGGCCGTTGCCAGTCCTGCATGAACACAGAGTGACAAAGTGACTGAACAACAAGCTTATACTCCTGAGATTATGTAATGTTTCATTCAGGCCGCAGAAAGTTGCCACTGTTTTGGTCTTGCTCCTTTATTTTTATGTCACTAAATGCGCTTCAGCCCTTTCCATTATCCCAGAGCTGGACTGGGAACAAAAAAGAGTTTGCTTTACAAGAGCTTGAACATGTACACTTCGACCAGCTTATGGGTCAAGCAGATTCTCAACAAAATATGTTTTTGGTATCATATTTTAGTGCTATTAATCCATCTGGACATATTGTGCATTTCCTTAAACTGTCCAAAATACAGTATCTGTTATAAAACTGTATTCATTCCAAACTCGACTGCACTAAATGTTCTCCGGTAGTTTTGCTACTACTGTGGTGGTGTTTTTTTTCTTGCACTCTCTCTCTTGCTCTCCTTGCACTCTGTGTATTTTGTCCTATCTTGTGTTGTTTCTGTTTTTGTTCTTTGTGTTGTACCATGGATCTGGAGGAATGTTGTTTCGTTTCAGTGTGTTCTGTGTATATGGTTGAAATAACAATAAACCTACTTGAATTGGAAAGAAATACTGTTGACAGTGGGGTTGAGCAGCACTCTGTATAGCTGGAAAACTTCTTATGCTGGCTGAGTGTTGTTAGCTACTAACAGGCCAGACTCGCTATAGGGAGCTGGCCCACGTTACCCCATGTAAGAGGGAACCTAATGCTTAATAAAGCATCTAGCTAACCAGATAACTTGCTGTCCTATCACATGTTCTTTACACAAGTAACTAACACGTCCTTTCTCCTCTTCTCCCGTGTTCCAGGCGGAAGCTGGTCAGTACAAACAGCAGCTGTCTGAGCAGAGTGAGCGGCTGAAAGAGGCTCAGCAGAACGCTCAGCAGCAGGACGGCCGAATCGAGGAGCTCCAGCGGCTGCTGGGTGGGATGGAGCAGGAGAGCACCGGCCTGAGGGAGCAGCTGATGACCCGGGAGGCGGAGCTTCTGGAGTTACGGGAGCTGAAGGAGGAGGGGCTTGCCGAGAAGGAGAGGTAAATGGTGACTCAATATGAAATCTGTAATTATTCGAAATGATTCAGATTATGGGTTCAGATGCTGCGTTTTCCCCTGTACATCTTTTACAAAGAGCATACATTTCAATGCACAGTAAGGGCTCATTTTATATTGTGTGTGGTTTTTTTTTCTTCTAAATATTAGATTCAGCAAATAAACATTATTTCAAGAGCAGGAAAGGAAGTTTTGTCATGTGAATAAAAGACACGCCGTGTATGTTCTAGATTAGAGCAGCTGGAGAAGGAGAATGCCATCCTAAGAGAAAAGATTCATCACCTTGATGACATGCTCAAGAGCCAGCAGAGGAAGCTCAGACACATGATCGAGCAGGTAAACACACATACACCGAGACGCAAACACACCAAGCAACTTCACTGTAGTTACACTCTCGCACTCACACTCACGCTTTTCCCTGTACAGCTGCAGAACTCACGCATGTTGATTCAGGAGCGAGACCGCATCATCAGAGAACTGGAGGAGAAAGTGGCCTTCCTGGAGGCAGAGGTCAGTGTACGCACATCATTGCCTCATTTGTATTTGCATGTATGTATGTACCTATACACACACACACACACACACACACACACACACATATATATATATATATATATTTATAATGTTACATATAGTATAAAAAATGTGTGTGTGTATTTACATATGTATAACATTATAATTACAACGTGTACTTATTAATATATTTATATATTTATTTTAGATGTAGATAAACATATGTAAGTGTATTTGTGTGTGTGTGTGTGTGTGTATGTATTCAAAAATATGGGACACATTTTACATATATTTTTTTCTCTTTTGTACTGATTACATGTATCATTCACCCTCTACAGAACAGAGAGATGCGTGATCAGATGGACTACTTTGCTGAAGGGCAGAGGTCAAACTCATACCTGTCTTCAAACAACAACGCCCAAATCGTCTACAGGTACTACACTTGCACGCATGCTCTTTTCTATACAACACGAATATTTGTACTTTGTAATATTCGTAATATAGGGCCTTCTTTCAAGTACCCATGCAGTAATACTCAGTTTCGTCATCTCCTCCTCAGCAAGCCTTTGAAACCATCCACTCAGAGCAATAAGAGTCTGCCCTTCATTAAAGTCATCGAGATCAAGTCATGAAGAGGGAACAAGACCTTGCCAGAAACCACCACAGCCCACCACGTCGCCCTCTACTGGAGACCGGAACCTCGGGATCTTGACTGTTAACACGACTGCAGCTCGTTGCCATGTGCTGAGCTTTTATTATCGTATCTGTTAGGGTTTCGGTTATTCTTTGATGTGAATAAATGTATCGTAGGTGTAGGGTTTTTTTTACGTACTGTAACACAAGAAATGCTTGCATGCTAACGTCGACCCAAACTCGGCTCAAGTATGAGTTCAGGCAATTTTTAGAGAAGACGAATATGGGAAACACTTTATTCTAGAACAGCATTCGTAAGGCTACATAACACCTATATTAACATCCATGAAGGCTTATTTCAACACTGTCACAAAGTAGCCTTTATAACAACGAACAGTGTTCATGTTAATGTAAGTTTATGTCATAATAGGCGTGTGGTGATGCTGTGTATCTTTATGAATGCCACCCTACAGTGAAGTGTTACGGGAATATCTAACGAAAATGAAGCCAAGCAGCCAAACTGAAATGAAGAATAGGGGGACAGTGAGGGTGTTTATTTGAGGCTGGCCCTCTGAACCCGGTAAAGTCCCACCCCGCCTGTGAAAAGGTGGATAAACAGAGTGACAGATTGTGGCACTTAATCTCGCTCGGTTGCTCTCAATCTGGATCAGCGTTCCCTCAGTTAAAATGACGTTAATTAATCAAACCACCTCAACCCAAAATCTTCTACTCTGGACTAGAGATTACAGTTAAGGAGCAGAACTGCTTGGGCTTTAGCAGTCGTCTCTTGTCTTAATGAAGGAGCTTCTAACGCATCTGCACGCCCATTAATCCAGCGCCAGTACGGCCCAGCTTCTAAGCTAAAAGTGCCTGGGCAGGGCGCTTTATATATCTCGCTAAGCCGGCATTCAGGTTCCTTCCAGCGGGCTATTCGGAAAGGAGGAGAGGAGAAAACAAGGCTAGGACGCAAAACAGGAAAGGTAAGGCCTGTGCGGCCTGTTTGATAACCGCCGCCATGGTGACCCAGCATTGAAACTGCTGTGTTTGCTTTTCTCAGCTGAGTTTCATGCTGTGGTTTGGAGTGGGCTGGTCCCGGTGGGAGTAGATTAAGCCCGGATTAACCCCTCAGTGCGGGCTGTCGTCTCATAACAAATAGGTTTCTCTTTTACCCTGAAACCTTACAGTCTTTGATGATCCAGGCGTTCGTCTGAACAAAAATGAATGTATCAGGCTTTAATGTAATGCTTCTAATATGAAATTAACACATTTTAGGTAAAAACAAATGCAAAAACAAAACTGAACTCGATTTTCCAAGCAGGGTGTACCGTGTCCTTGAAGTCCTCAAGGCCTATCTTTAGCATCCTAAGTTACAGTAGCCTTAATCGATAATTAGCAGTGCTAAATGCTAATGTTAGCAAAGTAGGCTCATGGGAAACAATGCTGGAAAATGGTGAGACATCTGTTTCATGTACAAGCAGCTTATATGCCGAGAAGAAGTACTAAAAAAAGCCTGCCAGACCAGGACACTGAGGAAAAGAGCGAGGCTCCAGGCCCGCCTCCATCTAAGATCGAATCAAACAACACTACTCCCACCCACAGCGCCGGCGAACTGCGGGAAAGAAAATGGTTTGTGCTGGAACTAATTCAGCTCAGTCTGTTAGTCATTTCACACAACCAGCTTTTGTACATATGATATTTATGGTTTAAGAAAACCTTCTACTCTTTTTTGCTTGATTTTTTTAGGGAAAGCCCATTCCTGCCAAGCAGAGGAGGGAAAAAAACGCTGTTGCTGGTGTATAGGTCAACATTTTGGCTTAATATCTCAAAATAGTGACCTAATATCCCAGTATAATGACCTCGTATCTCAGAATAATGAACTAATCTCTCACAGTAACGATCTGCCAAAAATGACAAATCTCAAAATCTTCTCTTGAAATGTTACTTTTGTCAATATACTTTATCCCAAAATAATTTGACTTCTTGTGACTATTAGTCAATATTTTGAGGAAGTCATAGTGAGATTCTTTACTCATTCCTTGGGGCAGCTGGTGGCCTGGTGGTTATGTAGTTGCCCCTGTGATCAGAAAGTCTTGGGTTCAAATCCCAAAACTGCTAGTGGCACCACTGAGGTACCCTTGAGCAAGGTACCGTCCCCACACACTGCTCCCCGGGTGCTGTGTTCCTGGCTGCCCGCTGCTTCACTTGGTGAATGGGTTAAATACAGAGAAAGAATTTCACACTGTGTGCTGTGGACTGTTCACGTATGACAAAATTATCAATTTCACTTAACAGCACATAAGTCACAATTTTGCAGTTTTTTCCCTCCTCTGGAATGGTTTTCCGCATGACTGTCTTCTAAACATGACCGTCCATCAAAACGGGCTTCACTCGTCTTTGCACTTACTGCAATATTCTCTCATCTGTATTTAATATAAAACTATTTTTGTAGCGAACCCTCTGCGCGGTTCTAGAATTGCTGTGCATATTTATGTGAAATTATGTTTTGTCGTTTGAAATAAAGTGGTCTGAAAAATGTTTTTGTTTTGTTGCTGTTGGTTGCACTTGGACTTTGGTTGGTGTAGTTTTGATTTACAACATTGTAATGTTTGATATGGATACTGTTTATGGCTTTCACACTCTTGAATCAAGCTTTACTACTTTATTACTGTGTTTTGACCTCAATATGTCACTTTGTGGACATCAGCCCTGGTGTCTGAACCAGCTGCCTGTATCTGTGAAGTTTTGCTGCTAAGTTTAGCTCCTAGTAAGTCATACCTTGTCCTAAACCACATGGACTAGTCCACTTGACCCTAATGAGGATCTTGATGAGTGAAAAAAAAAATACACACACACACACACACACACACACACACACACACATATATATATATATATATATACATGCACATACATACACACTATGCATTACAGTATGTATTTACAGTATATATACTAATAACATTAGTTTCTGCTATAAACTGCTGTAAACCGCTTCTATAATTTTGCAACTGTAAGACATTATAAAGAATAAATACATTTAATGGCATTAACAGCAACCCACACCAAATTTTCACCATCTGCTGGGGTCAGTATTTTCACTACAGGACAAAAAAAAAACCTTTCCATTTAAAATTTAAAATGTGAACATCCCCCTCTAGTGTTTATGAGGGATCTCTGCACTGAACTAAAATTAAACCCCTATAGAAGTGCAATGGGATTAAGTGTATCCAGTATGTCAGGCTCAATTCTTTTCTTGGGATCCTTTCAGTCTAAAATAAAATGCTAAAGCTCCACAGTGGTGTGAGCAACAGCAAAGCAGTTCAGGAGCTGAACTGACACAGCAATAAAATAAAAAGTAATTAGGAACTAAAGTTGAAGTGAGAAAAGGACTTTTTGTATATTTAACAGAGGGCAGTATGGTGGTGGTAGCATTGGGGCCACACATTGAGAATTTCCTGGGTTTCATTCATGAGTTTCCTGAGTTTGCATGTTCTACATATGGACTTTTGCCAGGTGCTCTTGGTTTCCTCCCACAGTCCAAAGTCCTGCATGGCAGATGAATAGATGCTAAATTGCCCCCCATGTGTTGAGTGTGATTCTTCCCTGAAAACTGAAGTGGTATTTCAAAGGTCATGCTTACGAAAGCAGTGGGTTTTAAGTGTTTTTCTCAAACCCACCTGAGCCCAATAAAAGGCTTTTTAATAAGCTGATTGGTCCGACTGGGACCCCACAGTGGCACAGTGAGTTTCGCTGTTGCCTCACACCTCCAGGTTTGGGGGTCTTGGTCTTGTGTGTGTGTAGAGTTTGCATGTTCTCCTCATGGTGGTGTGGGTTTCCTCCGGGGTCTCCGGGTTTCTCCTACAGTCCAAAGACATGCAGTCAGGTGAACTGGTGATTCTAAATTGACCGTAGGTGTGTGTGAGCCCTGTGGTGGGCTGGCGCCCCGTCCAGGGTGGGTCCCTGCCTCGCGCCCACAGACCCCGGCCTAGGCTCCAGGTACCCGCGACCCTAGTGAGGATTAAACGTTTACAGAATGGGAGTGAATGGTCTGAGTGGGGATGCTGGATGAGCAGAAAAGCACAAAAAAATCTGCAGGGCAGCTTTGAGAACCACATAAACATGTCAGTGTAGCTGCACAAACATCATTGGAGTACCAATCTCAAACTCCAGGTCAAACCTGCCCATACATTTGTGTATGTATAACAGCGTCTCATCAATTTACATAACATTCATTTGGCAGGCGCTTTTATCCAAAACGACTTACAATGTGAGGAACAGAACAGTGTGAGAACCAGAGGAGGACAGATAGAGTATCAGGAGAGGAAGTGTGCTCGACACAATCCGAGTTGAGTGTGCGATGAGACATGCGGTTTTTCTGATATTGGGGTTAAATGACGGAGAACCTTCAGGGCCTTGTAGACACTCATACGGAGTTAAAAAATACATGCTTGCAACTCGTGATCAAAAAAAATAAAAAATCATGTGTGTATTAAAACAATAGGGTTCATTTTTTTAATCACCCAAAAGATGATGATCCAATTACATTTTTTCTCTCTGTGGTATCTAGGTAGATATAAAGAATGGAGCTGAATATCAGTAGCAGTCTAACCAGTGGATTCACAATAAGACTTATTGAAGGAGACGCTGTAGAAGTGCTACAGATATGTTAATACATTTTTTTTACAAGATTCACATGTAACAGAAAACAGAGCTTCAGATGTCTGTTTACCTCAAATAGCCAAAAATTTTGCAAAGCAAACTTCGGACACCAAACATGTCTGGACTGATTAACTACAACGTGTGTGAATTTGTTTTCGGGCTGTGATGTACAGAGGACACAAGGTTTCTGGTTCTAAGAGATTTATGATGGGGTCAGTACCATATACACAACCCATTAAGAGTAGTGAGGTCTGAGCTCAAAAAAAAACAAAAAAAAAACATCTTATTCCTCCTACACACATACATCACAATTAAAAGTGCACTTTAAAAGGTTCTTACATACGTACAGTCATCCAATAGAGGGCACCAGAGCCCTTTCTTCGGCTTCTCTCTCCAGGAACGGGCACAGATTAATAGTAGATGCTACAGAAAGGGTATAATTGTGAAGGGCAAACTTAAGGAGAGTCGCTAGGCATCAAATTGGACATTAGACGACTGTAATGGTCTGAACCTATTTTGAAAACCCCCAAGCAGTTATCAGTGCTACAATTACAGTTTTATCTCTCAGACAGAACCTTTTCACGTCTTCTCCCAACTCATACAGGCCATTCTGATGGAGGAATGAAGAGAAATGTTGGCAGTGATTTCCCCTAATATGTAACACTTACAGATAAACAGCTTTTTAAACCTGAAGAATTCCAGTGGTACATGAAAACTCCCAAAAGACAGCTTTCAGATATTCACAGTTGTGTTTCTCTCTCTCTCTGCCCATTCTGAAGCTTTATAGATGCTTTGTGACGTCCAGGCAGTCCATAATTGGTCTTTAGAAGCTTATTCTGCATTGCAGTAAACAGACGATCCCCTCGAGGTGTGTCTCTATAAAGCCCACGCCAGTGTTTGGCTTCCACCGTGTCCATCCCCCTTTACAGCGTGCTCTCCAGGGTGTTGTAGTTGTCCTTGAAGTTCTTGAGCTCCAGGAAATGCTTGGGCCTCTTGCTGCGCTGTCCTGAGGAGGGCAGGTACGTGACCTGGATGGTGGACCCTGAGGACGGCCCCGGAGAGCTGGTCAGATCTTTAGCTGCCGACTGGTGCTGCTGGTTCAGGCTGCTGGAGCTGGAGTGGACCTTTACGCTGGGTTCGGGAGGAAGTAGAGAGAGAAAATTACCAGTCTGAACTACACCCCCTGCTGGTCAGGGCTGGAATTTCTGTGCATACATCCATATATAAAGTGACCATTTGTCATAAGTGAACACACCACAGCACAGTGTGAATAGAGTGAAATTCTTTCTCTGCATTAAACCCATTCACCAAGTGAAGCAGTGGGCAGTTAGGAACACAGCGCCTGGGGAGCAGTGTGTGGAGACGGTGCCTTATTCAAGTGTACCTTGGTGGTGCCATTAGCAGTCCTGGGATTCAAACCCAAAACCTTCTGATCGCAGGAGCAACTCCCTAACCACCAGCCCACCGGCTGCCCCAATAATAGACACATATACAGATATATATACATATACACAGTGTGTGTGTGTGTGTGTGTATATGTATTCCTATTCTCTTTCTGTAGGCCTCCTTGGTACTATTCCACCAGTGGATTAAAATTCCTCCAGCAAAAAGGATTAACCTGAACGAGTGATTTTCCTATTTAGAGTAGCAGGAATACAATCATTTTCATTTATTTACTAAAGGTACATCGTTAGTCACAGATGGAGATGCAGGGCTGTGTCTGTTTGTGTGTGTCTGTGTGTGTGATGTGGGAGAGAAAAAGTGCACACTTACAGAGCGGCAAGTGCCGTCAGGTCTTCTTTGTACTTGAGAAATTCAGCTTCTCCGAATGCCTGTTGAAGAGAAAAATCACGCCCTAATTTCACAACACATTCATTACTGTTTGTTTTTATATACACACACACTCACCACGCAACATTATTAGAAGCCTGTACTACACTTCTGCTCCTTGGTCACTATCTCAGAAACCCAGATTTTAAAGGTCCCCTGTTAATGATCTGTTGATGCACGGATTATACCCCTGCCCCACTCTACCTCACTCATCACTGGTGAGTTTCTGTCCACAGGACCACCTCAGTCCGGAAATTATTTGGGGAGTGGCACAGCAACACTAACATGGTAGCGTGTGCGGTGCTGGTAAGCGTGTGTCAGGTATGCTAGGCTAGGAGTCTAAATCACCCAAACACAATACTGTTCAAAAGTCTGAGGCACCTCAGACTTTTTTCCTCACATTGATATTACTAAATATAATAAATAAAACTAATATGATTAACATTATGCAGCAAGTAGTGATTTATGTACAGTAAATCAATGTGGAAGTTCAGTATTACTTGTAGTTTCTTCAGAAACCTGGTTTGACTCAATCAGTCCTTCATTAAACTAAATCAGGAGTTGCTGATTTAATTTAATGAAGTTTCACAAATCCAAACAACGACTGGAGTTTCACAAATCCAAACAACGGCTGGAGGAATCAGGGGGGAATCTGGAACTGAACCTGTGTTATCCTCGCCAGCTCATACAATATCAACTACTTTTACAAACACAAATCTTGATACATTTTTACTGCTTGCTGGTTTGTTTGTATTC
This sequence comes from Alestes dentex, assembly GCA_037576975.1. Classification (NCBI taxonomy): domain Eukaryota; kingdom Metazoa; phylum Chordata; class Actinopteri; order Characiformes; family Alestidae; genus Alestes; species Alestes dentex. The sequence goes on from JBBIGA010049511.1 coordinate 9,814, forward strand.
ATTCTAAAGTTAACTTTGCTAGCAGAAAAACACTATCACACACTGAGAAGAATAGCTTTAAACAATCTGCATATTTATGTCCAGAAAATGCATGAAAACGGTGCATGCACACACACACACACACCCCAGTCCCATATCGGGCGTTGTAGTAGCCCTCCAGGAGGCGCTCGATGAGGCTGCTTTGGCTGCTCTTGAACAGCGAGTGAGAGTTCCGCAGTTCTAGGAGGAACTTCCTGTAGCGCCGGCCTGTCAGAGCGCTGGGATTACAGCCCAACTCATGAGACACGTCTGAGAGAGAGAGAGAGAGAGAGAGAGAGAGAGAGAGAGAGAGACAGAGAGAGAGACAGAGACAGAGACAGAGACAGAGACAGAGACAGAGACAGAGACAGAGACAGAGAGACAGGTAGAGAGAGATTAACCCTACAAGTCAACAGTAAATGTAATGATTTGTTTTACAGCATCAAACAGCAAGTGTGTGTCTGGGTTGTGTGTGTGTGTGTGTGTGTGTGTGGTGTTCTTTACTGTCCTGCAGGTCGCTCCGTCCATCAGTTGGTGTATTAGGTGTTGTGACGCAGTCCGAATTTAGTGTGATTTAGTGATGGATCGACTTTTGAGATGTAAGAGTATAAATATAGACGCTGAGTGTTAAGATGAGGCTGTAACAGCTGTATTCTTGAATCTGCATAAACCTGCAGTGCTGATCAACATTTAGAACTGAAAGTGAAGTGAAAGTGACCATTTTGTCATATGTGAACACACCACAGCACATAGTGTGAACAGCACCAAATACTTTCTCTGCATTTTAACCCATTCACCAAGTGAAGCAGTGGGCAGCCAGGAACAAACATGTTAGAATGTTCAACCAGTGTGACGGGATGATTAAAAGGAAAGTAGTCAGGCGGCAAACCGTGACGCTACTCACTGAAGGGTTGAGAGAAGCTGATATGACACAGAAACCACAGGATCAAGTCCATTAGACAATACTAAAAAACTCAGTCTGGGGAGAACAGGCATGCAGTTTACCGCAAGCTAATTGGTGGGCTGTAAACTTCCACTACTCCTCAGCCACATTAGCCCCGCAGCTCCAGCACCAAACCTAAAGGAACAAACTTCTTACGCCAAACAGGTCTCTGTTGATGACACATGGGGTAGTAGGTTGGGGGAATGGGTTGGGGTATCTATCATTTTATCACAAACATTAGTAGAAGACCGAAGCCTCCGTTTCGTGGATGCAGGAACTCTGCAATGAAATCTACAAAAGGGGCAATGGGTTTTTGGTGGGGGAAGCGTTGTGGGGAAAGGGGTTTTTTTGGGGGGGCGGGGGGGGGGGGTGTAGGGTTTTGTATTGCTCCTTTTACC
>JBBIGA010049542.1:0-12948 GCA_037576975.1 Alestes dentex
TGTTCTTCTAACCAGCTCACAAAATATCAACTCCTTTTTAGAAAAAAGGAAATCTTGATACTTTTTTACTGCTTTCTCGTTCGTTTGAGTTTATTCTGATGTTTACTTGTGTTTTTGCTGGCAGAAGGAAACCCACTGCTGATATAAACAGATTCAAACAATTTTCATGGGCGCCTAAGACTTTTATAATGTCATTTTTAATAGCTGCCGTGTTTTCATTGCACTATTCTCGAACCCTGTTTTTCTTGTCTTAATAGGAATCGTGTCCTTGTTTCCAATCTGACCCGTCAGTGCACTTCCAGAATTAACAGACGACACTGTGAGCTCTAATTAGACTCTAATGCAGACATTTAGCCTTTAAACTGATCTTTCAGAGCGATCTGAAGCTCCCAGTAAACAATACAAACCACAGGTCCTGGTCATCAGGGGTAAAAATAAGTGAACAGGATGAAAAAACTAAAAATCATCTGGAAAACTGATATTTTATGATGATTATATCAATATAGAGATTCAGAGCATTAGATCTGTTAAAGAGCACAATAAGCATTATATAGTTCATCAGCATTGCCATTGACAATGCTAATCAGTTAGTATTAATATAATAAACAATCAGTTTGCATTAAAGTAAACATCATAAGCATTCAGGTTAGTACATAAGCATTAATAAAGGTAATCAGTTATTGCAAAGATCTAATGCTCTATCAATATAGAGCACTAAAACAACACTAAAATTGAAAGAAGAAACGCACTGCAACAATTTTGGTGCAAAATAATAAAGTTATTGTGGTGGGAAGTGGGCCTCATTCCTCCGTGTGTGTGTGTGTTTGTGTGTGTTACGTGCCAGACGGCCTGAGGGCTGGCTGTTCTGTAGTGAGGGGCTGTTCTTGTGGAGAGGGGGAGTGTCGGGTGGATTTTTTGGGTTCAAAGGAGGTAACAGACACACATTCATGTCCAGCAACTAAATTCAGTGTGAAAACAACCTGCTCTGATTGGTCAACGAAACTCCCAAATACAAAAGAATTGGGAACTCTTAATTACTGAATTCAGATGGCCCCTTACTTCCAGTGATTGACAATCTTAATGCTTCGCCAGACCAAGACAATTTGGACAACGCTATGCCTCCAACACTGTGGACACAGTTTGAGGAAGAACCTTTTCTTTTCCAGCATGACTGTGTCCCAGTGCACAAAGCAAGCTCCATAAAGACATGGCTGGATGAGTTAGGTTTGGAAGAACTTGACTGGCCCGTCCAATACCTTTGGGATGAACTGGAATGGAGATTGTGAGCCAGGCCTTCTTGTCCAACATCAGCGCTGGATCTCATAAATGCTCTACAGAATGAATGGACACAAACTCCCACAGAAACTCCCACAGAAAATCTTGTGGAAAGCCTTCCATGAAGAGTGGAAGCTGTTATAGCTGCAAAGGGGGGGCAAGTCCATATTTAAGTCTATGTATTTGAATGCAATGTCATTAAAGTCCCTGTTGGTGGAATGGACAGGTGTCCCAATACTTTTGTCCATGGAGTGGAGCTCATTCAGAGGGACTCTACCAGGGTATTTTCATGCACAAGGCTTTGTTTGAATGGACAGCACTAGCTTCTTAAGCTAATTTGCTAAAGCTAATGGGCTCTCCACCCCTCTTACTACAATCCAGAGGAGCAAATTCAGTCCCTGCAGCTTCTCCAGGTCCAGGCAGTATCAGTACCTCCTAACAGGATTGCAAGCAGTCTAGAGGGGATTAAGGTTAAATGAACTGCTGTGTAACCCATTTCCTTGTCTTAATGAAACAGTTATCCAGCTGCAACCCAGCCCTTTAACATCATAACCTCATACATTTAACATTCTGTTTTGAACTTATGTGCACATTAATTTACCAAATTACTGCATTTTAAGCTGTAGTTTTTCCACATCGTGTCTTCTAGCTACCGCTCTATTGTGAACAAATCGTTCATTCGAGTCGACTCCTTACTACGAATCTAGCATCCGAGCAGCTTTCACATCTGTGCTACATTTTAAAGCAAAAACTAATTAGTATGAGTTTACATATTACATAAATTTTCCAAATTATTGCGTTTAAGCTGCAGTTTTTCTCACATCGTGTCTACTAGCTGTCAATATCCCTACTATCGCGAGTGAATCGTTTTAAAGATCGGTTCCTTCCTATGAAACGGGCATCTGCGTAGCTTTGAAGTATGTGTTATATTTGAAAGCAAAAATGAAAAGAATGAAGTTATACAGATGAAACGTTTAATATGCTGACAGAATGCACAATTTTAAGTGACAGTGTATTATTAAGTTGTCTGAGTCAACTCGATTGAACCGAGTCGAAAGAGCCGGTGGGGTGAGTCGAGCACCCCATCCCAGTCAGTACTCACCGGGTCACGCCGCTGAACTGAAGCCGCTGTTTGAGTCCTGAACACCGGGTTTGTGAAACGGGTGGTTCTCGGAACGCAGCTGTGACTGAAGGCCAGTCCAGCAGGATCGGTTCGGTTCGTTTTCAGATGAATCGGTTCGATTCCGTCCAGTCTCCGATGTTCCACTGCAGCTCAATCCGCAATGAGCGCGTGCACACTGGGTTTTATAATTACCCACCGCTCACTCACCTCCAGCCAATCACAGGCTGGGGCCGTGACGCAGCGAGCTCTCATTGGTACAAATACGGTGACGCAGGATGGGGATGTGACTGCAGCTGTCAGCCAATCAGAAGACACTGCACTTTGCACACTGCATTTATAACAATGAAAGAATGGTTGTACGCTATGTGGACAAAAGTGGCCAAAAATATTGGGTCACGGTCATGGCCTTTACAGCAACGTAAGAGTAGTACACTATATGGACAAATGTGTTGGGACACACCTCTTAATGACTGAATTCAAGTGTTTCAGTCACACCCATGGCCACAAGTGTATAAAATCAAGCCTGATATGGACTTTAATGTGCTGACAGCCCATCTGCAGCACGAAGATTACACATTATATGGACAAAAGTATTGGGACACGCCTTTTTTTAAGGTTTGGGCTAGGCCTCTTACTCCCAGTAATATCCTGTTTAGGATATTATCATGATTTTACAAACATTATACATACATAATACATGTTGTGTTTAAAATGTCATTTTAAATAGCAGAGATGTGTTGGTGGCTGTACATTTTTAAGATTTCTTTAAAATGCCCTGATGGCTCTTTGTATGAAGCCACATCAGTCTCCATTCATTTACAAAACTGTTTTTTTTTTTCCATTCCCTGGGCCATTAGCACACACTGAATATGAAAGGATGGTTGTAAAGGTGCTCAGCAGCACAATAAGACAATAAAACAGCTACACAAACATCAAATTAAACATGTGACCATTTACTCAAACAAAACTAAACTAAACTAAAAACTGAAATGTTGCTTTGGTATTTTAAAGTGTCCATGATGGAGTGAAATACTTATTATAACAAGTTAATGAGGATCAGCCCAAGTTTCCATTCTTAGAAACTGTTTTTGGAAATGATTAGAATAATAAATGAGTCACTTGTCATTAACTAGATGACAGGAATAAAATAATGTGATAATATTTTTCAGAATTACAGAATAACACCAAACAGCGAAAAATATTAAAGGTAATATCAGTAAAATTAAATATTACAAACATGGTTCTTTAAAGAAAGGTTAGTCAGAGAAACATTATCTTCAAAGAAGGCTTTTAAAGAGTGTAATATTAAATAAACTCCACTAGCAGAGTGAAATAACTTCATCAGATCTGTTATTCTAGAGTCTCCAGTCCATGAGCCTGTGTATGTGTGTGTGTGCGTGTATGTGTTTGTGAGTGTGTGTGTGTGTGTACATGTGTGTGTGTGTGTGTGTGTGTGTGTGTGTGTATGTGTGTGTGTTCACATGATATTTTAATGTGGGGATTGGTTCTCAGAAAGAACTGTCAGGATTGGAAGAGTCGTTCTTCAGTATCCCTCCATCTGACACAACACACACCTGCGTCTAAACGCTTTGCATGGTTATCAGCCACAGATCACACAGTCCAGACCTGCTACCAACACACACACACACACACACACACTCACTCACACACACACTCACACACACACATACACACACACATTAACCAGAACAGGAAACACAGAGCACTTCCAGAAACACAGAAAACACTTTCCTCCCTATGGAAACAGCTTCATACAAAACAAAAAACTGACCAGTCTGAATGAATAAATGGATGGATGGATTGATTAATAAATTAATAAATGAATGGAATGGATGGGTGGATGAATGGATAGATGAATGAATGAACAGATGGAGGGATGGATGGATGAATGAATGAACAGATGGATGAATGAATGGACAGAGACATAATGTGTGACATGAAAAAATTGTGATAATGTATTTCTGCCGTATCGCCACCTCTGTAGCCAATAATGGAGCATATAGTGTCTAATAATGTATAATGAATAATGTAATGTGGCTAAAATCTCTTTCTCTCTGTCTTTCCTTTATATCATGGAAAGAATACGTAACAGTGCATGTCTGACATCCTATTTGCTTTTCATAGGTCAGTGGTGATTAAATATGATATTTTCTGGCTAATAAAGGTCCTTCAATGGTAAACACACAGTAAATGTATTTGTTAGTAAAGAATACAGAGTGTATTTTTAATAAGGATTAAGTGATGTTAATAAAGAATGATACTAAAGATTTAAATATATATTTACATTGTTGAATGTACATACACAATATGTATTATATATTCTATAGATGTAATATGTAATATATATGCCATATAGACGTTAAATATATGTAACGGATATATACGTATATACATAAATACATATGATTTGTTTGTTGCTCCACCAGCAAAATTATCTCCAGGCCTCTGGATCCTGAGCCAGTTTCTCCAGGTGTCCCCTGGAGGTGTCCTCCAGGTGTCCTCTCCATGTCCATCTCCAGGTCACGGGACCAGGTAAGTCTGTTTATAGTGACTAATAAAGTGTATCAGTAATCAGAAATGCTCATAAACCCCACGTGAAGAGACGAAGTCACTCAGGTGAGACTGAAAGTTTAACTCTTCTGTTTTCTTCTTGGATGTTTTCTTCTCTCCAGGGTGGGTCTCCTTTGAAACAGGAGTTTTGTACATAAATAGTAATCAGTGTAATATAACTGTAATCAGTGTAAATATCTATTACTGGCAGCCACTGGTACAGTCACATGTAAAAGTTTTTGCATCCCCTGGCAAATGACCTGTTTTGTTGATTTGAAAATAAGAGTTTAACATGGAAAAAATATAACGTGCCATTACTTTTGCACAGGCCACATTTTATGTTTAATTTTTCTTTTTCTGTGTGTGGCGTGTGCTGGACTTGGCTTCATTCTCTCTTCCACACTGAAAAGCACACATAAGTTAATACACATATTCAGATTATTATGGGATGATTTTCTGTGCACAGTCAAGAAATACAGTTCACAGTATGGTTTTACCCCTAAAGGCATGACAGCAGTTCAGTGGATGAATGGATGGATGGATTAATAAATGAATGAATGAATGAATGAATGAATGAATGAATGGATGGATGAATGGATGGATGGATTAATAAATGAATGAATGAATGAATGAATGAATGAATGAATGGATGGATGGATGGATGGATGGGTTGATGGATTGATGGATGGATGGATGAATGGAACATTAACAGTAACTGTGTTAGGCTCCCTTCAACATAATTTTAGGAGAGAGTAACACATTGTTGAATGATTGAATGGGTGGACAGATGGATGGATGGATGAATGAATGAACAGATGGACAGATGGATGGATTGATGGATTGATGGATGGATGGATGGATGGATGAATGGAACATTAACAGTAACTGTGTTAGGTTCCCTTCAGCATAATTTTAGGAGACAAATTGTTGAATGATTGAATGGGTGTACGAATGGATGCATGGATGAATTGGTGGATGGATGGATGGATGAATGGATGGATGAATGAATGAACATAATTGTCTGTGGTCAAATTACAAGTTGATTTCTAAGTGTAAGTAAGTTCACATCCACAGTAGAGAACAAACTTCTGCACCTTTCTAAAAGCATGACCTCAGTTCCACCACAGTCGAGAAACCACATTGAGGTCAAACAGGAATTTGCGTCATTGTCTTAACTGCTACTCTGCTTTTTACAGTTATGTGGACTAGGTGTCTAAAGGTATGAAGGTATGAAGACAGTTATGTTCTTATGCTTCAGTGTCACCATGCTGGGATGTGGAACAGTGGAAGTACTTTCTCTAGAGTGATGAAGCTCCTTTGGGATCAGTTGGAGTGGAGTTTGTGATCATTCATCATCAGTCACAGACCTCACTAATGCTCTTGTGGCTGCAATTAAATCCTCACAGCAATGTTCCAACATCTGACCCAGCAGGGGGTCAAACTCCCCTAGTAATATGATTTCAGAAGAAATGCTGGTGTCTACAAACTTTTGGACACAATGTTGTGTATATAGCTGAGGGGAAAATACAAATTTCATCAGGGCTAAATAAATAAACACATCTTTAATCAGTCTAAGTGCTTCCTGATCCACAATCAAAGAACACTTTCCTTTTCTGTGGTGGTCATAACCAAATCAGAACTGTTCACAGTGGTGGTGAATGGAGCCAGACGTCTGAATGAATGCACTGCTTGATTGCTGAGATGCTGTTTTCCCAGAGTTTTGAGAAGGTTTTGAACAAAAACTATACAAAAACTCATATGTTTAGTGGCAAATAAAATGGGTTGATTTGTGGTGTAGACATCACGACACCTGGTTCCATTCACTGAAATCTGTCAGTAGATTTCTCTACAATTAACCATTTCACATAAAAAAAACACCTTGTTTACACCTCAACCGCTGAATTACACAGAATATTGAAATTTCCCTGCACTGAAACTTTACTAAGCACAATGTTAACATGCCTTCAATTAAATCAGAATCAGAATTGAAAACTTTACTGATCCCGGAGGAAATTGCTTATGTTACACAGACACACAGAGACACAGAGCCAAGAATTATATAATATAAATATAAATAAATCCAATAAAAACACTATGATACATGAACAAACCTTGGGGTATAAATACTATAGATAAATAACTTACAGTAACGTGACTTACTAGTAACACTAATAGTGATTGGGAGTCTGTTATTGCTGTAATCAGCAATCAGTGGTAGATCTGTAAAACTGACATAAGTAGTGATATTTCACATGGTAAGACTATTGCACATAATAAGATACACATCCAAGGTAAAGTCAGCACTGATAATCCAGTGAGGCCAGTTAATTTGAGGGGCAGGTTAGTCTGGAGCACAAGCAAGGATCAAAGCATTCTCCTGTCTAGAACGGGGCGACCCCGGTGACCTCGGCCTCCCATGAACTGCCCTGGAGTTTGTTTTACGCATGAGAGATCACCCATAACAGGGGGCTTGAGAATACATCACTGTATTTTCTGTCTAGGAAATGGCCAGTTGATGTTTCAGTGTAGTGCCGGACGATATATTGTCCATATCGATATATTGTGATACTGATCTTCAGTTTTAGTGATATTTTGTATTGATTTATTTAATAATGAGTTTTATAATAAAATGTTGGTGTTGACGAGCAGTTGACTCTAACGGGGTTAAATTTAATTTTGGGATCTTTACTCATGGGATCAGGACCTGAAAGTTAACTGCAGTGTGTGTTCCTTCACATCATATTAAAAGAACAGTTTAAAGTTCATGAAAATGATTAAACAGTAAGTTTCTCTTCTGTAAATGTGTTCCCGTCTCATTAACATTTACAGTAACTGTGTTAAGTTAGCTTCAGTGTAATCTTAGGAGAGAGTAACGAATGGTATTTTATTCACTTTAAATTCATTTTAATTCAAGTTAATGCTAACTTTTATAAATGCATAGATTCTTTTATTAATGCTTATTTATAAACCTTATTAAGACTAACAATCACTTTACTAAGGCTAGTTTACTCACTTTATTAATATTAACATTCATTTTAATAATATTTATAAATATTATTAATGCGAGCGTATTCTCTTTGAAAATGCTAATTTTCTAGCTTTATGAGCACTAATGTATTTACTTTAATAATGCTAATTTATAGACATTCTTAATGCTAATCTGTTTATTTTAATAGTGCTAATTTACTAACTGTATCAACTCTTACTTATTCACTTCAATAATCCTAATTAATACTTGACTTAATTTATGCATTTTCTTACTGCTAACATGTTCACTTTAGTTATGCAAATTATTAAAAATCATCAATGCTAACTTATTCATATCAATAATGCTAGTTCATTAACTAATACACATTAGTAATGCTAATTTACTAATTTTATTAATACTAATTTATTCACGTGAATAAGGCAAGTCAATAAACATTATCACTACCTTTATTAATGCTTATTAACCTTCCTGTCAGTTTTTCTTCTGTATACTTCAATAACACAAACCTCTTCTCTTTACCAAGTTAAATGTAACCTGACACTGTGATATACTGATAAACGTTATAATGCTGAATTTATTGATATCACCTGGCCTTATTTTACATTAGGCACTGAGTAAACAGTTGGTTCTTGGAGTTGATGCTGGAAGCAGGAAAAATGGGCGAGTGTAAAGACCTGAGACACTGATGTCAAACAGTGATGTCTAGACAACCAGTGAACTGGTGAATAAACTGGTGAACAGGGTCACTGGACCACATGCTTCTCAGGGGACAGTCAGGACTTGGTCAAGACTCAAAAATGAGTAAAAACGTTGATAAAATACTACAATGTTTTGGTAGCTCAGTCATACATTGATGACAAAATTATTGGCACCCTTAAACTTCCTACTGCCGCAGTATAATCCACATTTGACCTTTATAGCACATTCTCAATCATTTCACTCTGTGCAAGATCTCATTTTTATTATGTGCCATAGTCTTCCCATGTGAAATATCACTACTTACTTACATACTACTGATCTCTTTTAAGTACAAAAACCTTCTCCAAACCACTTCTTGCGTTCACTTAACTGTAAGTTATTTATCTATAGTATTAATACTATAAACATAATACCAGCATTTGTGTTTATAGCATAGTGAATTTCATATTGAGGTTTTTCTTGGTTTTATTTGACATTATATTTTATATAGCTCTTGTCTCTGTGTGAGACTCAGAAGCAGTTTCCACCGGGATCAATGAACTTTTCTAATCTTGATGGTTCCACATTTAATGCTAAATGTGCATGCTAACATTGTGCTTAGTCATTGTCAGTGCAGGGAAACTGAAAAATTCGGTGTAATTCAGTAGATTTGGATCAATGACAGTTTCTGATTCTTATTCTTAATTAAGGAGCTCATCCAGGAGCTTTGTGCTTCGTCATGCCTCATCATCAGTCTTTCATTTGTCCATTTATTCAGCCTCTTGAATTATTTGTTTTAGCCACTTTTGAAAGAGAAGGACTGAAAGGATGAGCAGTTCTGGAGCACAAAGGGGGGTCTGTGTACTGTAGCTATGGATTTGCTGTAAATCCACCGCTGACACCGCACCATTGTTCCTCACACACAAAGCTCCAGATTTCACCTTTCACATCCTTATTGACAGGTGAGGGAGCTTCAGCGCCCCTGACGTGGCCCCTCATCATGATCTGTTGGTTTTCTGTGCTTTCGGTGTGGACCTCAGGCCGGAGACTGAGTCACTCCGTTTGATTTGAGGTTGAAAGTATTCGTGTGTCTGAGTGCATCTTTCCAGGAAGCCTGTTCAGAGTCAGCCTGCTGTCAGCATTCGCCTCAGTACGTTTCGCAGTAGTCAGGATGAGGGGCTCTGTTTTAAAAAAGCCTTCAAAAGCACTTTCCTTTGCTCCACAAAGAGATAAAAAGACATAGACACAAAGGGAGAAAGTGTGTGCTTAAACAATGCATCGCTTGACCAGACAGGGAGAAAACAGCTTGGAAATCGGCGTCCGGCGGCTCCAGGACGGTTCTCATGGCAGCACAGGAGTTACGTAAATATGCTTATGTAATGTTAGTCTCAGGCGTGGCCACAGACTTGCGGGGAAAAAGAGCAAACTGCTTCATGTAGGACATCCAGGCTTTGCTGCATCTCCAACATTCACAGTTTTGTATGGATAATCTTAATAAACACTTTATAAATGCACAAACGAATGAGTGTATAAAGTGACCACTTGTCATACGTGAACACATCACAGCACACAGTGTGAAATTCTTCTCTGTATTTAACCCATTAACTAAGTGAAGCAGCGAGCAGCCAGGAGCACAGTGCTCAGGGGAGCCTCAGTGGTGTCACTAGCAGTCCTGGAATTCGAACTCACGGCCTTCTGGTCACAGGGCCAACTTCCTAACCCCTAGGCCACCAGCTGCCATAGCTGTGTGTGAGTTAATGTTGTTTTATGACTGATTTGCTTGATAAGTGTTTTTTACATTTACATTTACGGCATTTAGCTGACGCTCTTAACCAGAGCGACGTACATCAGTGCTGAAGTCGTCCACATCTGTTTCTTAAACCTGTAAAGCTATACTTAAATCAGCGTCCACTATTCAATCAAGTTACTGCTCGCTAGGTCCACCTGAACAACACCTGTCAAAGAAAAGTCAGGAGTTAAGACAAAAGTAAGTAAGGGATGGGGATAAGAGGGTTTTTTTGGGGAGAAATGCTCCTTGAAGATTTGAGTCTTGAAGACAGTGAGAGTCTCCGCAGATCTGATCAGAAGAGGGAGTTCGTTCCATCACTGGGGGGCCGAGACTGAGAGGAGTCTTGACGCATGTGTTCCTCTTCTTCTGAGCAGTGGAGGCTCAAGACGAGCCGTGCTTGAAGCCCTGGAAGGATTCCAAGCCCTAAGAAACCCCCCCCCCTTTATTTTACACCTACTCTGGGTGTCTTTACCCCCATGGCCCATCTCCCCACCCCACCTAGTTCAACTAAAGCACACAGATTTTAAGCAGAATTTAAACCTAAACATCATTAACTCAACCCATTCTCTTTATTAAAGCTGACCTATTAACCTTAACATTGCTGTTTCATTTCTTATAAACACAAATGTATTTCATATTCTGTATTTAATTTGAGGTGCAGCGTAATATTCTGTGTCTGGCTGCACCCCTCAGCCTCATCGTGTTTGACAGCATTCACAGTTTAATATTAGTTTTTAATGTTTCATTCATCAGTTTAAGTAAAAAAGGTCTAGAACTGCAGAAATCGAAGGTTGATGATCTTCAGTGGAAAAAATGTACTGAATTCAGTGAAGGAGCAGTTATACAGAGTCAGTGAACTGACCGATGTTGAACTGTGGCCATAGTTAGTATTAGGGATGTGGCACTAACTTCAGTAGACCTTTTCTAAAAGATACAATTAAGACACCAATGAAAACAGATAAATGGACAGATAGATAAATAGATAGATAGATAGATAGATAGATGAATAAATAAATAAACGGACAAATAAACAAACAAAACAAAAGAAAACAGCCTGCATCAAGTTCTCCAAACCCCTCCCTCCCACCAAAGTTAATCTTTTAAAACTACCTGAGAGGTCAGTGGTTTCCAACCTTGGCCCTGGAGGCCTGGAGGCACATTTTAGTGTTTCCTCTCTTGTTATGCGGCCACTTTAACCCAGGAAAGGCTGTTTAATGATCTGATTAGTTGAGTCAGGTGTGTTGGGAGAATGGCATAACATGTGCATAGCTGGAGGCTTCCAGGAGCAGGACTGACTCAGATCATCAGAAGGTTCTCCTAGTCAGAAAATCTCACTCGATGCTACTGTGGTCCGGCTGCAGGAGGTGAATATGCGTGTAGTGAACGTGTATATCCAGTTTAGTAAATGTGTGAATAATCCAGAAAGCTTGATCAGTCCAAGTGTTTAACATCTACTCTGATCACTTCAGTTTGGCCTAATATTTTTGAGTACATTTTTCATTTCAGTTTGTGGAGCACGCTGTAGCAGATCTGATTATTCTCAGTAGCCTTGATTATGTGTTTAGTCACCGGTGATAATGTGAAAATGGAAGAAAGGTTGTGGATGCTGACGAAAGAAGATAAAGGCCCAATCCAATCCGGCCTGGAGCAGCGGGAGAGCCGAGAACGTGCAGAGTCATTGTGATTCATAACCCCTGAGTGACGGAGAATAAAATAATCAATAAAACAACACATGACCTCTCTGAGAGAGTCCTTTTCATTTTTATGGTTTTATTCTACGTCTCACGTGCCTTTTTGTTTACTTAATACAGTGTGGAGCTCCTGCAGCTTTACATCACCAACCAGGCCTTCTTTCTGTTCCTCACTCCAGGCTGAAGCTGTGTGGAGATCGTACATTCTGATCTGTTTCTCCCAGACTGTGAACAGTCTTCCGCCAGCACTGAGACTGGTGCAGTCAGGCGAACAGTTTAAGGCCCCGCTTAAAACTCACCTTTTTAGACAAGCCTTTGTGTAGCTTTTCCTTCAGACTCCACAGCTCCATCACACACCCACACAATAATCTGTGCAATAGCCTGTTGCTACTTTGCTGTGCAATTTCTTACCTGGTTTAAATCACAAAGCGTATCACAATGTGCATTATTATTATTATTATTATTATTAATAATAATCAAGACGTGTTTATAAGTGTGTTAGAAACTTTCGGACTATGCGGCCTGTGTTTATTATTGTAGCTTTCTGCAATGTCATGTATATGTTTGGTTGCAAATCTAATTTGTTTAGACTTTTGTGTGCATGTCGGATGACACCAGTGTGAGACAACAAAGGGGACAATGAGCACCTTTTCCATCCTCCAGAGGCGTCGTATTTCATGTGCCATATCTGTGTGTTTGTGTATTTCATCTGCATGTGTGTGTCTGTTTTGTAGGTTGTGTGTGTGTGTCTGTTTTGTAGGTTGTGTGTGTCTGTAGGTTGTGTTTTGTAGGTTGTGTGTGTCTGTAGGTTGTGTTTTGCAGGTTGTGTGTG
>JBBIGA010049591.1:0-12945 GCA_037576975.1 Alestes dentex
GGACTGAGTTCGGTTCCTCCACTTTGTTCATGCACTTCGTTCAGAATATTAAAATGCACTTGAATTCACTAGTTTTAATGACAGTCCCCAGGTCAAGGGCACTTTCCTGTTCCTACGAGCACTGCAGAGAGGGGAAAGACGCAGAGGGCAAGTATGGGAAGGAAGCAGTGTACTGTGTGCAAGAGAAGCACTCCTTGGAAGTGTCAGCAGTGCAATGTAGGCCTCTGCTTACAACTTGAGAGGAACTGCTTTTTGGAGTTTCATCAGGGCCCAAAAACGCCTGGACTTTTTTAGGAAAAAAGACACTCTTAAAAAAAACTACAGGGCCAGACTTCAAATGCTTGTTATTTTTCAGTGTTTTATAGTTCATAGTTCATATTGAACATTCAAAATATTTTATTCATGTGCATTCTGAGTGCCTTATTTAGTAAAAACCTTTAAAATTTCAATTTAGTTTTTTGTGTTTTTCTGTTATTACACCCTGTTATGACACTTCTAACATACAGTAAAGCAAAACAAAAAAAGGGACAAAGGCACATACACACAGCAGGTTTTATGACACTTTTACAGCTAAAACAACCAAACATGTCCAGGTGACCTGTTTAGAATTATAGGGTTTAAAGGGTTAAAAGATACAGAGGTATGTTTTCTGACCGGCAGGTACACTCTTCACAGACCCATATGCATTAACTATAAGAGAAATAGAGTTGTGGTTAATGGTATAGATAAACAATTCCTAGCGGACCTGGTCGATATGAGGAACATGAAAAGTTTTTCCTCATATCAAAGGAAAATGAAAACTTTAAATAAGTGTTGACCTGCATAGATGTCTTTAGCAAATACGTGTAGGCACGTGCTTTAAAAAACAAGACGGGCCCAAGGTATCTAGGGCTTTTGCAAATCGACAGATCTGTGGACAGATCGATCTGCGCTGCAGTGAATGCCAGGACTGCCACACACAACGCGGGCCTTGCCACCGGCGATATGAGCGCCTACAAAGCGGCGTAATACGGCATCCGGTGCACCGTGAGGGATGCCAAACATCGGTACCGTGAGCGTCTGGAGTCTCACTTCCATAAGGGCAACACACGGAGCATGTGGCATGGACTGCGCACCATAATGGACTACAAGGCCAAGGACACCACAACGATCAACGCCAACTCTGCATTCGAGTTCTTTGCCCATTTCAAGGTTAGCCAGGCAGCTAGTGCTAACTACAGCCTGACAAAGGAGAACGGTGATGTCATCAGCGAGAAACACATCATCAGCATCGCAGAGCATGAAGTCCGAACGGCACTGGGGATAGTGAACACCAGAAAAGCGCCGGGACCAGATGGCATCACCGGTCGTCTGCTGCGTTGCTGTGCTGACCAGCTTGCAGGTGTGTTCACTTCCTTCTTCAACGAGTCTCTGGCGAAGTCTGTGGTCCCCACATGCTTTAAAAGATCCACCATTGTACCTGTGACCAAGAACAACGAGCCCTCATGCCTGAATGACTACCGGCTAGTTGCACTGACTTCGGTGGTAATGAAGGTGTTTGAGAAGATCATCATCTCCTCCTCCATCCCAAACACCACAGACCCGCTCCAGTTCGTCTACCGACCCAACAGATCCACAGAGGACGCCATCTCCCACGTCCTGCACACCACTCCCAGCCACATGGACAAGAAACAGGGAAACTATGTGAGATTGCTGTTTATAGACTACAGTTCAGCATTCAACACAATAGTGCCAGGTAGACTGTTCACAAAGCTGAGGGATCTAGGACTCACCAGCTGTGTGTGTGCATGAGTGTTGGACTTCCTCACTAGTAGAGCTCAGGCTGTGAGGGTGGGTAGGTGTGTCTCTGACAGTATCACCACTGATACTGGAGCACCACAGGGGTGCATACTCTCGCCACTGCTGTACTCCCTCTTCTGACTGTCTGGCCACTCATGCCTCCAACACCATTTTGAAGTTTGCTGATGACATAGTGGTGTTCGGCCTCATCTCCAACAATGATGAGACGGCTTACATGGACGAGTTGAAGAACCTGGCATCGTGGTGTCAGGACAACAACCTCCAGCTGAACGTCTGCAAGACCAAGGAGCTGGTGGTCCTTATCATTATTATTATTAATAATAATAATAATAACAATAACAACAACAATTATGCTCTGCTTCAGTAATAAAATGATAAGAAAACCATCAAAATCAAAAGGAGACTACAGCCCCTCATCATCAATGGAACTCCAGTGGAGAGGGTGCTGTTCTTCAAGTATCTCGGTGTCCACATCTCCTCAGACCTGACATGGACAGCTCACATTCAGGTCCAGTCCAAAAAGGCTAGGCAGCGCCTGTACCATCTCAGACAACTGAGGAAGTTCGGGGTCTCTCCAGTGATCCTCGGGACTTTTTTTTCAGGCGCTGTGGAGAGCATCCTTACACAGAACATCACATCCTGGTAT
The DNA here is from genome assembly GCA_037576975.1 of Alestes dentex. NCBI lineage: Eukaryota > Metazoa > Chordata > Actinopteri > Characiformes > Alestidae > Alestes > Alestes dentex. The sequence goes on from JBBIGA010049591.1 coordinate 2,447, forward strand.
GGGAATAGCTATGTTCAGGACTGAAAAGCTCTTCAGAGAGTGATCCATGTGGCAGAACACCGCTACAGGTCTGTTCTCCCTTCCCTACAGGAAGGGAGAATACTAGGAGACCAACATTTACACTAGGAGATGTTGGTCCAGAGCAGGACTTGTCCCACCCCAGTAACGGACTGTTTCAGCTTCTGCAATCAAGTAGAAGGTTCCGCACCATCAGGGCCAAAACAGAGAGACTCAAGAGGAGCTTCTATCCTCAGGCCATTCTAGTCCTGAATCAGAACATGCCCCCACACCCCTCATAGCATTACCATAAGGGACTGAAGCAGGACCTCATATCATATTCATTGTCATATTTCAGAACATTCACTGTCATATTCCATATCATATCGGATTTATTATTATATCACACGCTGCTCCACTGTACATGCTACTTACTACTCTTGTTACTCTGTTCACACTACTCTGGTCACTGTTTTACATTATTGTTTACATTTCTCTGATCACTCTGTTTACATTACACTGTTCACATTACTCTGGTCACTCTGTTAAATTACTCTGTTTACATTACTCTGCTTGCATTGCTATGGTTTACATTGCTGTGCTAATATGGCACAATGGACTTTAACATTTTCATTTGCACATTGTACATACTGCTGCTACATTTATATAAATACATGTAAAAACCTCAAAAACCTTTATTAGCTAATATATTTTATCTCTAACTTTTTTTAAAGTTATTTACTTTTAGATTTGTGTTATAGAAAATTTCAGATTTATGTTTAAAATTTATAATTGTACTTACATTCACATTTGTCCAGAGAAAATAAGGTGTTTAAAACATTGTTAATACCACCAGTCTACAAGCTGAAAAACTATGATAGTGATATATTCATCATCATCATCTTAGCTCTTCTTGCCACTGCTGGCAGATGGCCTCCACATTTCTCTCCACGCATACCTATCTTGTGCTCTCTGCATCCACATGCTACCACCCTTCTTCTCGATTTCGTCTCACCATCTCCTCCTTTGTCTTGGTGTCCACTCGGTTATTCGTTTTGCCCACTTGATGTTCTGCATCTGGGCTAGATGGCCTGCCCACTTTCCTCTCATGTCTTCAGCTCTCTCAATGATGTCTTTAATCTTGGTGTTTCCTCTTATTTTGTCATTTTTTATCTTATCCTTTAACGTGATGTTTTGTATTATTCTTTCCATGCTGCTTTGTGCCACTGCCAGCTTGCTCTCATGATGTTTAGCGAGAGTCCATGTTTCTGCACCATAGGTCATTGCTGGTAATATGACTGTGTCCATGATCTTCCTTTTGAGGCACATTGGTATTTTCTTTTCTTTCAGGAAATCACTGTACGCTCCAAAATTTCTCCACCCCTTGTAATTATTTGGTCAATTTCCTTGTTTATATCGTTGTCAGGTGTAATCAGTCTTCCCAAGTACTTGTACTCTTCCACTTCTTCCAATTTTGTGGCGTCAATTACTATGCCTTTCCTTTGTTTGTTTCTTGCTATATCATTACACATAATTTTTGTTTTCTTTTTGTTCATCTTCATTCCATCTTTCCTTCATTGCTCAGGTTTTCCAGTAAGTTCTTCAGTTGTTCCTCACTTTCAAATAGAACGATGTCATCAGCAAATCTCAAGTTGTTAAGTGTTTTTCCATCTATATTTATTCCTGCTTCAACCTTTATCCTCTTAAAAATTTCTTCAACTGCTGCTGTAAACATGACTGGTGATAGAGTGTCTCCTCGTTGAACTCCTTTCATGATCTTTATTTCTCTGCTTACTTTTTCCATTTTTACTTGTGCCGTTCCACCTTTATATGTCTCTTTGAGTTAGTAGAAACACCTCTATGGTGCGGCTTGGACACATCATCAGTGATGAACCCAGGGTCAAAGGGTGTTTTGGGTCTCAGATCATCAGACACCCTCACCTGGGCAACCCAGTCAAGGTTGATCAGGCCCCGGCTTGAGTCCAAGCAGCGTGCTACTCCAAGCGTCCCCACTCTTGATCCACAACCACCTGGAAGCTTTCTCTGCTGCTTCGCTGATGTTTCTAATGGCTTTCCTCTCAAGCAACCCTCTTATACCAATGAGCCTGAGTGCTTGGTGCAGAGACTGCCCTGGAAACCCCCTGCAGCCCACCTCGATCGGCTCACAGCGGGCCCTCCAACCATTGGCTCTGCATGCCTCGACCAGCTTGAGATATTTGGCCCTCTTTCGTTCATGGGCCTCTTCCATCCGATCTTCCCACGGGACTGTGAGTTCCAACACCAGGTTTTCAGTTCAGCTTGCATAGACTGGACCGCTGCTGTATCTCTCAGGGTGGCATCAAAGATCTTCCCCAAGCTCAGACACAGATGGGATAAGGGCTCCGTCCAAGTAGCAGCAGTACCTCTCCGTCACTTTACCCTTCCTCAGGACCAAGGACCTAGACTTGGCTAGTTTGAATATCATTCTCGCCCATGCCATCAGATCATCCATGGAGGCTCGTATCGGGGGTTGGCGCGTGCCGGACTTAGAGAGGGGGCCATTACATTCTACCTCTGCTGCCTTGACAAGCATGTTCATCGTCAAAGTGAACAACGTCACTGATATGGTGCAACCAGTGATGATGCTTTTCTCCAGGCGATGCCATGCAGGTGACATAGTCCCTGAGGTGAATCTCAGGCTAAAACTACTGTAGTAGTCCCATATGAGATCCTTGATCTTCTCTGGAACGAAATATGTCGCTAGAGCTCTTTCCACAAGTTTATGTGGTATGGATCCATATGCATTGGCGAGATCCAGCCAAATGACTGACAGGTCTCCTCGGTTCTCCCTTGCCTCCTGGATCAGCTGGGTGACCACTGCTGTGTGCTCTAGACAGCCTGGCATGCCTGGAACTCCTCCCTTCTGCACTGCGGTGTCAATAAAGGAATTCCTCAGGAGGTACTCTATCAGCCGGTTTGCAAGAATCTTAAAAAAGACTCTGCCTTCCACACTGAGTAGAGAGATGACCATCTGCACACAGTGATGATGTTGATGTATTTATCGGGCATGCCATGTTTTTCCAATGCTTGAAATACCGCTTCATGTTGAATCGAGTCAAAGGCTTTTTCATAATCTACAAAAGCCATGTAGAGTGGTATGTGGTACTTGTTGGTTTTCTCGAGTACTTGGGTCACTGTGTGCAGATGGTCAATGGTAGAATAACCTTTCCTGTATGCTGCTTGTTCAGGAGGTTGATTGTCTCCCAGCATGTTGCTTACTCGGTTCTTCAAAGTTTTCATGAATAACTTGTATAGTTGTGTCAACAGGCTTATTTGGCGGTAGTTTGCAAGCTCTTTCTTGTCCCCTTTCTTGAAAATAAATGTTATGATGGCATTTTTCCATTTCAGCACTTTTTCTGATTCGAGGACAGTATTGTAGAGTTCCTTGATCTTCTTTAAGGTGATGCCTCCTCCCGCTTTTATCATCTCTATCGTGATCTGATGTTCACCTGGTGCTTTAATGTTTCCCATTTGCTTGATGACATGCTCTATTTCACTGTCGAGGATTGGTGGCACATCCTCTGCCTCTTTATAGTCCTTTGATATTGCTAATTGTACAAGTCTTGTTTCCTAGTACAAACTGTCCAACTGCTGCTCCATCACTCTGAAGGTGATGTCCAGCTTTCGTGTTGAAGTCTTCCAAGATAATTTTGTAGTGACTTTTGGTCTTCTCCATCATTTCTGTCACCTCTTCATAAAACTTCTCCACCTCCTCGTCATCATGACTCAATGTAGGTGCATACACTTGTATTACTTGTAGTTGGTACTTGTTGTTGATTTTGCTTTTTAGCGATGCCACTCTACTACTATTGCCTTTAAATTCAATTACTCTATTTTTCATGCCTTTGTTTACCAGAAAGCCAACTCCTCCAATTGACTTCTCTCCTCCTTTGGTGTAGAGCACATGTCCACTTTCTGTTTGTTCCAGTTCTTCACCTTTCCTTCTTGTTTCTGATAGTCCAGTGATGTCCCATTTGAGTTCATGCTCTCTTTCATGGTCTTTAAATGTTTGTACATTGTATGTGCAGAGTTGTAGTGTTGAAACCCGGGCATTCTTAGCACCCTCTACCTTGCGGCTGCTGAGGACTGAGGGCCAATTCGTGTTGCGCATAGTCATGGTGTGGGATTGAACCATAAACTCACCATGCTGGTTCAGGGCGTGTTGGTGAGTGCACCGGTTACCATTGGTGTTGGTAGCCCGGCTATGCGGCGGGTTGTATGGGGTTACATTTTACCCACAGCACCCTCCTTGGGCAACCTGACAGTAACAATAATCACACTGTCCTTGTTACTAAATGTCTCCCACATTCTTGGATACTGAAATTCTAAAGTGCACATTAGCGACATAGCCATAGAGGTAAAGTCGAATCAGAACCAGAACATACCGTTTAGGTATGGGAAGGTAGTTGCAAAACTCCTTCCCATATGTTTCCCTGTATGTTTCATTTCAGTGCGACACCATGGCCAAAGAGGAGTTTTACGTAACACTGCCGTGCGATTCATCTCAGAGTGTGTACCCTGACAACAAAATTTCTAATTACAGAACTAAGCTTGTAATATCGAAGGACTAATATTGAATGCTCCATGGGAGGTTGGTGTAATAGAATTTCAGTATCCAAGAACGTGGGAGATGTTTAGTGACAAGGACGGTGTGATTATTGTTACTGATAAACTTTTACATTGGTCAACCAAAATCACGGTATGTGGGGGAGTATTACCCATCTATTCAGGCCATAGTCAGCGAGATCAATAATCAGCTCGAGCTGTATGATGTAAATTCCGGTCATAATGGTGGTGTAAGAGTTGGATATGATGTCATCGCAAACTAAATTTATGTACAGTCTCTAGACGATGCAGTTCTAACTTTTTTGTGGAAAAATCAGCACAATTTTAGGCTTTATTGATGGTGTTGCATTTGACCCAGCCATAGTACCAAAGACGCTAGGTAAAACGTTTGCTCATCACCCCATTGACCTGTATGCTGGCGAGTATTCCCTATTTGTATATACTGACATAATAGACTACCAATTTGCGGGTGAGTATTTTGTGCTTCTGCTATGGTGTGTACATATAACAGGGAAAAACAAAGATGTAGTCACCATTAAATACGATAGAGTACACTATGTACGTGTGTCTAAAGCGCACATTAGTGACATAGCCATAGAGGTAAAGTCGGATCAGAACCGGAACATACCATTTAGGTATGGGAAGGTAGTTGCAAAACTCTATTTCAGACCTGCAAAACAAACAAGGCATTTTTAAAATGATGAAACAGTTTATTCCATATGGAGACCCACATTGTTATGTGGCTTATTATCAAAATCAAGCTGGCAGACTATTCCTGAGGTATGTAGGCAGTCAGACAATGTATGGGGCCGGAATCGGGGGGCTTTTCAGGGGTCTTTTCCGAATGGCAATACCGATATTGAAAAAAGGTTTCAGTATTGCAAAACCCCATCTAAAGACTGCTGCTAAAAACATTGTTAGAGATGTAGTGGGTAACGTTATGCACACCTGTCACAAAAAATCTGGTCAGGATGGCTCTGGAATGGTGGTGATGCAACGCAGTTCAGCGAAAAAGATTGTTTTACAAGGACACTGCCAGACATATGGATGTGACCAACCCAACTGGCGAAAATGAAGGACTAGAAAAACTAGCCACGTTTTAAGACACCAGCAACGTGATAGAATTGTTGTCCCCAATCAACATTAAAATCAGATTGACGTGTACAAAGGATGAATTTTGTTTAATGCGCAGCGACGCTATACCTTACAAAATAAGCATTGTCCTTATTTGTTAAAAAAGTTGCCATATCTCCTGCTATAAGACTAGCGCATGCTCAGGCATTGATGACCACCATGGCTAAATATCCAATTGACTGGGTATATCTAAAAAATTTCTCACAATGTCTCTGAAATGGAGATGTCTATCTTTTCAAGCAGGTCGGAAAGGTTGTCCCGAGTCTCGACTCCACTCACACTGGATGGGGGTGTCTGAAACATTTGACATTTATGTTGTGGTACCCATCCAAAAGCCGACACCAATTAAACTGTCTTTCTATCTTATTGAAACCCGTGCATAAAATTGACCCCATGAATAGGTAACATTTGTGTATTAAAAGGCTTTCGCTGGATCAATAGATGGAGCGTTTAGAAGGTCCCATAGCCCTGACTAGTCAATACATATGTCAATGGAGCCATTTGAATACCCCACACAGTAACACTTTTAAGGTATGACACCATCACACATTACATGGTAGTCACCAAGCAACCCACTATGTAAAAATTTTTTCCAAATTCTATTCCTGAAAAATTTCCAATCTTTGGCAGAGAATGATATGTGACACATGTGATTTGTAAATCCTCCAAAAGCACGGTGGGATGTGTACAATTTCACACAACAATCCTTTTTGTCGAAAGTAAATCCGCATACAAATCCTCTGCTGGACTTCCATTAAAATTCCTTAGCATCCGTCAAATCTTTAAGAAAACCCAGCTTACTGACAGGTTTTGGTCTTATCGGCGCAGAGTTTATTTTAGCATTAACATAACCGATTTGTGTTGGTGTGAAAAGCCTCCGCCTACATTTCGCACCCCTTCTTGTATCTTCCACTGACATGGGCCATGAGTCCTCCGTTGGCGTACACCCTGAGTGATCCTTTGCCGTAAACCTGTTATTGGTGTATGTATGTGTGCGGATCATAGAACACACCCCCCTGAAATGTTCCAAAACAGCACGTCAACAACACTCAATATACTCAATATTATATATACTTTCAATACACATGTCCATATTTATATTTTTGTACTCTTTGTATTGTATAGTGTACTTTTTATATTGTACTGTTGTATAGTTTTTATTCAGTTGTTTTTGCTGCTCTTTGTTTATGTCCACTTTCTGCTGTGGGACTAATAAAGGTTTATCTTGTCTTGTCTTGTCTTTGAGAAAAAAGCACCCCACCGAATAGCTGCAGGGCTACAATGTCCCTACAATAAATGAAAGATGTGTCGGATCATCTTTTAGCATACCCCCATGACACCCCTTCAGTAAACGAGTGGAGGTCGCTCCACTGACGCCACTGGTTTTAAAACAACATAGTTAAAATCATTTGGATTGACAGGTTGAGCTAAATTGTGACAACAAGGGCCATAAATACACTGTCTAAGGAGAGGTGCCATAAATATACAAGGGTCATAAATACACCATCTAGGGAGGGGGGGGGGGCATAAATACACAAGGGTCATAAATACCCAAGGATCATAAATCTACTGTCTAGGGAGGCCATAAATCAACAAGGGTCATAAATCATTTTTGACAGGAAGTGTAGGATAAGACTACTTTCGGAAATGGAAGAAATATAAAATGCCCATCAACTGCCCTCAAGAAGGCACATTTATAGCCAATCTTAAGTTTGCCAGTGAACATCTAAATGATTCAGAGAAGGCTTGGGAGAAAGTCTTGTGGTCAGATGAGACCAAAATCAAGCTTTTTGGCATCAACTTGACCCGCCATGTTAGGAGGAAGAGAAATGCTGAGTATGACCCGAAGAACACCGCCCCCAAAGTCAAGAATGCAGATGGAAACATGCTTGAGCATGTTTTTCTAGGGGTACAGGATGACTTCACCACATTGAGGAGCCAATTGATGGGGCCATGTACCGTAAAATATTGGACAAGCACCACCTTCCCTCAGCCAGAACACTGAAGATGGGTTGTGGATGGGTCTTCCAGCATGACAATGACCCTAAACATACGGCCAAGGTAGCAAAGGCGTGGCTAAAGAAAAAGCACATTAAGGTCATAGAGTGGCCTAGCCAGTCTCCAGACCTCAATCCTATAGAAAATCTGTGGAGGGAGCTGAAGCTTCGAGTTGCAAAGCAGCAGCCAAGTAACCTAAAGGATTTAGAGAGTTTCTGTAAAGACAAGTGGCCCAAAATCCCTCCTGAAATGTGTGCAAACCCAGTGACCGACTACAAGAAATGTCTTACTGCTGTGCTTGCCAACAAGGGTTTCTCCACCCAGTACTAAGACATGTTTTGCTTGAGTATCAAATACTTATTTCACTCAGTGACATGCAAATCAATTTGTAACTTTTATGTAACATATTTTTTCTTGATTTTTGAAAATTGATATTCTGTCTTTCTCCATAAAAAATGAAACTACCTCATAAATTAGAGACTGTTCATTTTTTTGTAAGTCAGCAAACTTACAAATTCAGCAGGGGATCAAATAATTATTTCCCCCACTGTAGATACTCAGTCAATCCATGGAGCTGTTTGATGGCCGATGGGATGAGTGGAAGTGGGTGTGAATACCTCACTGTGACCGCAGTAAGCCCCTGGTAATCTATACATGGCCTGAACCTGCCATCCTTCTTCTTAAAGAAAAAGAACCCGGCCGTTGCAGGAGACGTGGACCTGCTAATGAACCCCTGCCAGAGTGCCAGAGGCTATGTACTCCTCCATTGCTTTGGTCTCCACCTCAGACAATGGATAGACACGACACTGGGGTGGAGCTGCACCCGACAGGAGGTCGCCTTGGATGCACTAAAAACCTTGGCTAGGTCCTGATACTAGTTAGTAACGTTCACCAGAAAATGAGCTAGAAGACTCTCTACTGAAGTAGTATGAGCGTGGAGCATACGTTTTAGACAGGAACTTTGGCATGAAGGGGACCATGCAACAATTTCAGCATTTTGCCAATCTATTTGTGTGTTGTACCATGGTTGAAACAGCACAACACACAAATAGATTGGCATGAAGGGGACCATGCAACAATTTCAGCATTTTGCCAATCTATTTGTGTGTTGTGCTGTTTCAACCATGGTAGCCCCAAGACTAACAAGGGGTTAGCTCGTTTTAACACGAGGAATTGTAACTTTTTTTGTTGAACATTGTTAATTGAAATCTTTGTTGGACCACACTGTGATCAGGACTGGCATATCCACGACTGGAAGGAACAGTGAAGACCCGAGGGACTGAGAAATAAAGTTGACAGACTGATATTTTTAAATAATGATACTTGCTGGACCTCTTTTTGCTGCCCCTTCTTCTGCTGCATGATGCCCTTCTCCTCCGCAGTAATAACAGAGGCGGCGTGTGCATCGTTGCTCTTGTTCTGCAGGAGCGAGGTGGAAGGACCCCAGCTGCATGGGTTCCGGAGCAGGGTTTGGTAGGGGCCATGTTGTAGCGTGGACCCGTCTTGGTTGGTGGGGGAGAGAACCGCTTCGGTTTGACATGGAGGTGTTGGTCCAACATGATACTGAGCGTTATTACTTGATTGAGGGTGAGGTCCACGTCCCGGCAGGAAAGCTCAATTTGAGGCTTTGAAGGGTCGAGCCCCTTCTTGAAAACCATGATGAGACCAGGCTCTTTCCACCCACAGTGGCTAGGATGCGGAACTCTACTGAATACTCCGCTGCGGAGTTACTTCCTTGATGTAATTGGAAGAGGTGAGTGCTGCTGGGTGCCCCTGGCCTGGGTGATCGAAGACTGGAAGAGGAGAAGAAAGGTGGTGTTATCTTGCACAGCTGGCTTTTAAAGCAACGACACAAGCACAAAGACCAATTGCAAACACCAACCAATCATTACTGAATTAACCCATGAGATGAGACACCTGGAAACACAAGGGGAAACTAATGCAGACAATAACTGGGAGAACACGAGGCTGACACAAGACAGGTACGTTACCAAGCAATGCCAAACCAAAACATAGCAACACGTGGACAGGGGGATGTGGCAGGCCAGAAGTCTGATTAACTTGACCGCCGGAGGCATGGCAGAGGAAGCACAGATGTGACACCTAGCTATATTGGTGAGGGACTGGATAATTTTCCTTTGAGTGTTTTGAAAATAGAACCCTGTTGTTTCCAACCAAAACTTAATAATGAGTAGTACATGATTTTATTGAATAAAACTAATAATAACTAAACATGGCTTTTTCCCCCATAAATTATTAGAAGACTCTGAGGGATCCACACTGAATATGATATTAAAATTATCTGTATAAAAGCCAGGAAGATGTAAGATAATTGTTTATTGTATTGTATTAGAAGACATGTTCCTCATCAGAGGGGTAATAAATTCCAGTCAATATCAAACAGCAAATAGGCATTGACAGAGAGAGAGAGAAAGAGAGAGAGAGAGAGAGCATAGTGTGTGGACTAAAGCTTCTGCCTGAGCAGACTGGAGACAGGGCTGAGACGTGGCTGTGCTTTGGGCTGTGATTGGCCAGGGTAGGAGGGGACTGGATGACGCAAGGAAAAGTCAGACGGGAAAAATGACATTTACTGTCGTGTATCAGTCCTAAACTCTGAGCCAGGTTGTGTGTGTATGTGTAAGTGTGACTGTGCATGTGATAGGGGAGTGGTGGTAGCAGGTCAGGGAAGTGTGTGTGTGTGTGTGTGTGTGTGTGTGTGTGTGTATGTGTGTGTGTGTGTGTGTGTGTGTGTGTGTGTATGTGTG
>JBBIGA010049685.1:0-12939 GCA_037576975.1 Alestes dentex
TACAACCCCTGGCAAAAAATATGGAATCACTACTCTTGGAGGCTGTTCATTCAGTTGTTTTACTTTGTAGCAAAAAAAACAAATCACAGATATGACACAAAACAATTGTATTTAACAGCTGAACATTCTGGCTTTGTAAAACATACTTCAAAACACTTAAATGAAATTGTTGTAATAAATGGCACATATTTTTTTAGATCAAGTAGAGGAAAAAATTATGGAATCACTCTATGATGAGGAAAAAAATATGAAATCGTAAAAAAAAAAAAAAAATCACAGTATTTTGTTGCACCTCCTTTTTAAGACAGCTTGAATGCTTTGAGGCATGAACTTCGCTAAAAAAAAACCAATGTTCCTCTTCAATCAGGTTCCAACTTTCTCGGATAGCAGTTGACAGATCAGCTTTGCAGGATGGAGCCTTGTCATGGACCTTTTTTCCAATTTCCACCATAAATTTTCCATTGGATTGAGATCTGGACTGTTTGTTGGCCATGTCATTGAGTTGATATGCCTTTCCTCAAGAAAGGATTAAAGATATTTTGCTTGGTGGCAAGATGCATTATCATCCTGGAAAATGACTTCTTCGTCACCAAACATACTTTCAATATATGGAATGACAAAATGTCAAAAATTTCAATGTACAGCTGTGCATTGACTGTAGCGGTAATGACTACCTTTTTCCTTGGTCCTTTGCCTGACATACATCATCAATGACTGGGGAAATTTGCTGGTTTTCTTCAGGCAGTTGTCTTTATATGTTTCCTTGGAATGGCATCAAACAAAAGTTCCTGCATCATTCCTTGGCCAATGCAGATTCGGGGCTCATCACTGAATACTACTTTCATCCAATCTTCTTCAGTGATTGACTGCTTCTCTTTAGTTCATTTTAACCTTGTTTTCTTCTGTTTGGGTGTTGATGATGGTTTCTGTTCATCTTCTTGTACATAAATTTCATTTCCTTCAGTCGATTTCTTACAGTTTGGTCAAAAACAATGACTCCTGTTTCTGCCCATTTGTTTTTCATTTCTTTTGTTGTGCATTTTCTATCTTCAAGACGTGTTGCTTTAAGTTTTCTGTCCTGATGCTTTGATGTCCTCCTTGGTCTACCGGTATGTTTGCCTTTTACAACCTTCCCACATTGTTTGTACTTTTAGACACAGCTGACTGTGAACAACCAACATCTTTTGCCACCCTCCGTGTTGAATTACTTTCTTGAAAGAGTTTTGTAATCATTTTCATTGTTTCAACTGACAGTTCTCTTGTTAGGGCCATGTTTCTTGACAATCATCCAGGTGTAACAGCTCATTAAGGTCTGCAAGCACTCTCTTTTAACTGCAGACCAATTTGCATTATTAGACTGGTGCAGGTATTTGCTGTAGAAATGCAAATTACAAGGTGATTCTATAATTTTTTTCCTCATCATTGAGCGATTCCATATTTTTTTCCTGTACTTGATCTAAAAAAATATGCCAATAATTATGACAATTTATTAAAGTTTTTTGAGGTCTGTTTTACAAAGCCAGAATGTTCAGCAGAATGTCACAGTTGTTTTGTGTCATATGTGATTTGTTTTTTTGCTACAAAGTAAAACTGAATGGACAGCCTCCAAGAGTGGTGATTCCATACTTTTTGTAGAATCTTTTTAACTATTAGTGTTTCAAATGATTCTCTTTGTGTGTGGCATTTTAATAATGCTACAGTTAGCAATTATATTCTTATTTTCTTCATTCTTGTTATAATAATATAATTTTTCATGTGCAGTTACTTGGTGTATGTTGTTCTTTAAATAACCTTTAAATGAGCTATATCAGAGAAAACAGTTTTATGTAGTACAGGGTTGGGGCCAGTTCGATAATTAACAATTGTAGTTAAAACGAGGAAACTGCAGGACACTAAACTGGAATTGAATTGCAGTTTCACAAAGTGGGATTTAATTGAATGAAATTCTGTCTAATTCCATTTTGCGCTGTTTTTGAGAATAGATTTGAGATCACATGTAGTGTCATTATTTAGTACACCCTGAAATTTGCCATCACTACGATGGCATCTCGCTGGCCTAAATATCTTACCAGTAGAAATGAAAACACATTCCACATGAGCAGATGATGCAGGAATGGCTAGTTACCAGCATGCAAGTTTGGCTAAATACAGGAAACGGTTCTGATTTTCCCTCTAGAACATGAGAGGGTCAGACTCCACGGTATTTCACGGTAGGCTTAGGTAAATTGTTACCTCTTTTGATGCTGGTAAATTTCAGATCTCTCACCCATTTCGAGTTTGATAGCGATTCCAAATTTGAGAGTTAATATTGCAGTCCAGCGTTCATACACAAATCATAGTTTCAAAACAGACCAAGCTCAGACACACAAGCAATAAAAATCTTCATAGATACTACTAGGTTAAGAACCATCATCTTGCATGGAAAATGCTGCTTTAATCTAATTTAGTAAAATGCTGTTATGGACAGTTATGTGTGAGTCAAATATGCAAATTCCTATTTTTATTAATAAAAAAATAAAAGCAATTTGGTAAATTATAATGCATAACATGAAAAATACACTCCTTTGCATTTATTTAATGCCATTTGTGTGATTCATAATATGTAGTGTACTCTATTTCGTAAATCAGTGTAATTAAAAACAGTGTAATTTATTTGAATTCAGTTCTGTTTCCTGTTATTCCAGTGCAATTCCAATTCCATTTCACTTCAGTTGCATGCAATTCAAATTCCAATTACAGGGAGTGAATTTACCATGCATTCTCAAGTCAATTCATAAATGGCACCAACTCCAAAATGGTATGTAAACACTATTAAAAGGTCAAAACATTTAATTCAACAAATTAACCTATTAAAACGGACTGCTTTGCATTGTTTCTGTGAGGTCATGAAAACAAATACATGTGTGTGTTTATTAATCTATTCAGCTATTTAGCTTTGCCCATTCATTTAGGTTTGTGTTTCAGTCTGGACTATTTTTCAGATAAGGCACAACCCAGAGCAGCCAATCAGAACTAAAAAACAATCACAAATGTTTTCTTTCTTTCATCAGCACCAGAAGAAGAGGAGGAACACCCTGTCTCATGGTGTGACAAAGTCTCCCTGTACAAAGGTGATATCACCATCCTGGAGGTGGAAGCCATTGTGAATGCTGGTGAGTGCTTGAGACAAGTGTGTGCTCTTTAATCTATTTCGGAGCTTTCACAGTGCAGGCTGTTCACAGTGTGCTGTTTGAGCCTACTGCGGTAACACTTATTGTACTTAACTGCCCTCTAGTGTCTAAATGTATTTTTGTGTGAGACTCAAAATTGTTCATTTATGTTGCTGGCTGATCAAATGAACAGGGAAGTACAGTGTGTTGTTTGCATGTGAGGACTGTGTGAAACTAAAAGCAAAGGTTCCAAGGCTATTCTTTAGAACAACACTGAAACTGCCCTTGTTTTTCTAAAGAACATAACAATCCATTAAGTACAACCAAACAACAGTTTCCTCATATTTAAATGCTTTTGTATTCCTTTAATCAGGTAATCCTTTTAAGGCAAGATGTTTGTGGCAGAACTGACAATTTTAGTCTTTTACAATTAAATAACGATTTTAATTCCTTGTGCCCTTTAAAATATGCACATTTAAGTACATGACATTCCATTTGAATAGCTGGATATTTTTATTTGTAGGAATATTAGTAGTCAGCTGACAAAGAGTCCTTGTGTTACAGAATATTCCTATGTTACAAAAAACAAGCTGATTGACCTGTAGTGCCTGGCCTTCAAAAAGGATCCATTGGGAACCCAAAGTGGTTTCTCAGTGTCATTGCTCCAGAGAACCCTTTATTTTTCAAGAGCTTTGGTGGTATATATTTAATGATTGGTAGAAAGGTGAGGTCAGGGTGGATTTTGTCTGTACATGTTTATTGGGAATTGAGGGTTGACCTTGATTTTCTGTCTTTTTTTCTGCATGGGTTTCTGAGCTTTCTCTCCACACACCTCACTGGTGTGAAATTGTATTTTCTGTGGCGCACAAGATTTTATTTTTCTTTCTGTCCAAAAACTGATGTGTCCACTTTATAAGATAAGAGATAAGTTAAATCTTTATTGTCATTGTCACTTTTCAAGGAACAATGAAATTTAAGGTGCAGTCAACTCAGTGTGAGGCATATAGTTAAGACAGGAATAAAATAAGATAGAGTTAAATAACAAACAGATAGTAATAGTAGTATACAAATTATATACAAATTTCACTGGTAACAAATTGCACTGGTAACAGATTGCACTGGAAAGAATAAATATGAAAATACAAAATACAAATTGCACTGGATTTTTACAGTCTATTGCACAGTGTGAGAAGGTATTGCACATTATGGAGACATTGGAGATGGCTAACCGTTCTATTTTGAGTTCAAGGTCATGATTGCTTTTGGATAAAAGCTGTTTTTAAGGTGATTTGTTCTGGTTATCATTGCTCTGTGTCTTCTGCCTGATGGCAAAAGCTGGAAGAGGCAATGACCGGGATGAGATGAGTCCTGTGAAATGTCTATTGCTTTTTCGCGGCATCGGGAGGTGTACATTTGTTCCAGGGTGGGGAGGGGGCAGCCAATTGTATTTTCTGCCGACCTGATGACCCTGTGGAGCACTTTCCTTTCTGAGGAAGTGCAGCTGCCGTACCACACACACACCCGTGCGTAAGTACACTTTCTATGGAACAGTGGTAAAAGGCGAGGAGCAGATTTTTGGGGAGCTGGTTTTTGCTGAGGATTCTCTGAAAATACAGTCTCTCCTGTGCCCTCTTCAGCAGCTCCTTGGTGTTGGCGCTCCAGGTCAGGTAATCCTCCAGCTCAGTGCCCAGCAACCTGAACACCGGGACCCTCTCCACACAGGCCCCACCAATGATGAGTGGCTGGATGTCAGTTTTATTTTTTCTGAAGTCAATAACAAGCTCATTTGTTTTTGTGGTATTAAGGAGCAGGTTGTTGACTCTGCACCAGTCTGACAGCCGTTCAACCTCATCCCTGTATGCCAGCTCACCCTCCTTGCCTGAGATGAGTCTGACCACCGTTGTGTCATCCGCGCATTTAATGATCTAGTTGTTGGGGTGTGAGGGGGGACAGTCATATGTGTAGATCAAGTCAATATATAGATTTAAAGCAATCAGCATATGTGTAATACATTTTTGGTTTGTGTTTATGCTGGACCCTTCTTCAGACAAGGCTTATTCAGTAGCATCACATCAGTGATCCTGATGTAAAATTGTTTTCTGACAGAAAAGTTTACTGAATAAAGAAGGAAACTTAAGCTTACCCCCAGCACAATGATGAAACCTGAATATAAAATTGGGTTGTATCAGTGTAGATGTCTAGATGTTTCCTAGATTGATTGCTTCTTGACACATATGATGTTGAGAAATAATAAGCCTTGTCTGAAGAAGGGTCCTGCATAAACACAACCCAAAAATGTATTACACATATGCTGATTTAAAAATCTATATATTGACTTGATCGCGGGCCCCTAGGCTATACTTTCTTTTAGATTGCCCAACTTGCACCGGTGTATTCATATCATTCATATGCCAGTCATACAACAATCTGCAAAGCAGTAGGTCTGTATGTCTCTAGTTAACAAGCACCCAATACATTTATATGACCTTCATTAAACAAACCAGTTATTTAACCAAATTAATTTTGGAGAGATTACTGAAACAGTAGGTTCCCACGAGACCAGTCATTCGTCAGTTTTAAAGCAGAACTAAAATGTGGGATATTGTGACCATGCTATTGCTGCCCTTAAAAAAACCCCAAAAAGAACAAAAAAACCCCCAAAAGTATATATTTGGTCAGTTATCATTTTACAGGTTTGCTTTTTTTTGTGAACGTGTGCAATGATCCACCTGTGTTTTAATCATGACTTAAGGGAGTGAAAAGGTCAGGATATAAAAAGGCTTTTGAATGAATTAAAAATGAATTTAAAAAAATAATTAATTGGTCTACAACCAGGTGTCAGATTCATAGAATTCACAGACACCTTTAATGGTAATAAAAATTAGGGATGCATGATAATATCGGTCACCGATAATTATCGGCCGATAATGGAAATTATGACGTCACACCGATAATTTTGATAATAAAAAATTCAACCGATAATGAAATCCAATAATTATGAACTTAATTTAGCCTCCAAATTTGCACAGTTCCTACTACTGTAATTCTGCACAGATCCTACAGTGGCGCCACCACTGTGGGCGCCACTCGGCGTCTCAACCCCTCCTCCCTCTGAAGCTCATGTCGCATGTGTGATGCTTAAGATAACATGGGGGTTCCTTTACCAGTATGGGTCTACTTTTCCGTGTGCAAAACAAATAATGCACTTGCCATCTGCAAAACGTGCTCCGCCGAGGTTCCACGAGGAGGGAAGAAAACGACAGGATTCAACACCACTAACTTGATCAGCCATTTAAAGCTGCATCATAAGGATTTGTGGCAAGACTATGAGGCTGCTGCTAGCGCGAAGGCTAAAGCTAACGGCTGTTCTAAAGAGAGAAACAAACGGAAGGCTACGGGACTCTTGACTATTGGAGAGGCTTTTGACATGCAGAGACGTTTTGAGCGAAATGACCCGAGAGCCAAAGCCATGGACGAAAAAATAATGCACTTTATAGCCTTCGATGATCAGCCTTTTACCGTTGTTGAGGACATGGGTTTTTGTCTGATTTTACAGCATCTGGAGCCCCGCTACCAGATACCGAGCCGCCGTTACTTTTCGCACAGAGGCCACACTTCCCCTGAACGCCACAACAACTTTTGAGTATTGGAGAAACAACAAGTCCCGATTCCCAGGCTTGGCTGCACTTGCACGCATGTACCTGTCAGCCCCTTGCACAAGTGTAGACAGTGAACATTTGTTTTCTGCAGCTGCAAATGTAATGGATGAAAAAAGAAACTGCTTAAGTTGTGAGAAGGCAGAGCAGCTTCTATTTAGCAAGAAAAAATCTTCCACTGATTCACCCTCAGTTAAAAGAAAAAGAGGTTGAAGAGTAGCATTTTGTGCTCGTTTTGGTTTTAAATTGAGCCACATTGCATTTTCTTGCACTTTGAAAGTTATTTTGATTTTCACTAGTATGAATTTTGTGGTTATATTCTGTTCTGTGAATAGACCAATTATGTTGACACTGACTTCGCATTATTCTTTAATGTTATGTTCAACATTACAAAAAAATGGCTTACTTTTAAGAGCCTTGTTGTGCAATGAAGTATTTGATTTTTTTCCCCCTAAAAGCTTACCATTACACATTGACAGACAGTTTGTTGTAGGTTGGATGTTGGATTTGATGCCTGTCCATATTAATGTGAAAAAGTAGAAATAAATTCTGCTTTTGTAAAGTTACATTTGTTCTTATTTTTCTGTACTGAACACAGTTAACACTGAGTTGAAATCTGAGTAAAAATTTTGGGTTTCATACATTGTTCCACCTCCTTTTAATCATGTTTTGGGAAAAATGTTTTGCAACTGTAAGCAAATTGCTCTTAACCTCTTCTGATTGCACAGTTATCTTTCAAGTTGAAAATTGCAGTTATTTCTGAAATGTTATATGATAAGACCTAAGCACATTGAGACATTATATTATCTGTACCTGATGTTAAGGACCCATATATGAGACTCTTTCGGAGCCTATTATGTCTAGACACAGTCAAATTGAGAGCACAATTTTTTGGAATATATGTGAAATAACTTTTATATTACCTCCACATCCACACTGTAAGCCCGGATAAGTTAAATGAACTTGGATAATTTGAGGAAACTGGTTGCCCTAAAAGAAGTTAAGTAATAAATGATAAAAACTTGAGTTAATTCTACTTAAATGCGTTAAAGAATGTAATTGTTATTTTAAGTTCAATACACTAAATACACTGAATTAACTTAAGACAACTGATAGTACCAATGACTTGCAATAAGAACCTTTGAGTTCACTTTGCTAAATTCCAATTTGACATAAGTTTAATTTTTCCCAAGTTATTTCTACTTTCTAGTATATTTTACTTCTATTCATTAAAATTAAACTAGAACTTTTTAAATTTGTAAACAAAAAACAAACATTTACAAGAAAAATGACATCTGCATTGTATTTTAATTGAAGAGTTTAATTTGAAACCAGAACATATCAAGAAACATGGCTTAAACTGGAATATATAAATATTTTAAAATTATATCAATGTCCGAACCAAATTCAGATCAAAATATTTTAAAACAAAATACTATGGAAAAGAAATAATGCTATTATAATAATGTCTATAGCCCATACTTTTAATTTTGCACAAAAGTAAACAAATGTGCATTATTCAAAAACCAAGCACCAATATCCATCACTGAAGTATAACCACAGTTTTACATGGCAAGCTTATTTTTCAACACCTGAATTTTTGGTGTCAATTCACTTTTTCCTAGGTTGAACATAACCTGCTGGACAAAGAAGAAAGTGTTCTTCATGTACTTTGGGTAGGCAAGGTGCAGGGCATAAATGAGTCCAAAAAGAAGATAGAAGGCCCGATGCAGAGTGGACAGTTCCTCTATTACCAAAATCTCTTCCACGATGATCCCTACTCTTGATGGGTTGAGCTGAGGATTTTTCTCATCAATGCAGAGGATCCCTACTATAGTTTCATTGTAGGAGTCCTTGTCTGTTACATCCTAACAGAGAAAGATGAAAAGCCAACTGAATCACCATTGTCCTTAACTATCAAGCAGTAGTCAAAATGTTTGTTTCAATTTTACTGCAATAGAAAAAAATTTCAAAGACAGGTAAAAACAACAAGAAATTAAAGACTGTGAAATGTAGATTTAAACAGTGTTTGTGGTCAAACAATACTGTCATGCCATAAATCAATAATGCAAATATTCAATATGTTAAACTACAGCCAAAAGTCAATGGGCTCAATGTGATTATTACATGAACAATTAACAGTTCTCAGTTAAAAATGTACTTACACACAGGGGGGCCCGTTCCATGAAACAGGATTAAGGGAAAGTCTGGCTTTCTTTCCCTTACTTTCTCTTGAAATAAACCAGACTTTCCCTTAATCCTGTTTCATGGAACAGGGGCCAGGTCTCAAAGGAGACAGAAGCATTATCCCCCAAGATGACTGGCAGTCCCTGGAGACAAAGAGACCAGATGTGTGTTGGCTCAGTGGTCTGAAAAGTAGTGGGCAGAGTACAACACACAGTGAAGGACAATTACATCTTCCCTAAAACCCATTCCTAAAGCTCTCTGCAGTGTTTCATGACTACCTGTTACAACTGTTTTAGCCTATAATGTTTAAATAGCTGTGCTCGCTTCTCACAGTTTAAAGCACAATACTTACATTTCCAAAACATCTCATACTGTGACCTAAAACAATGAAACAAGAAGACGAATTTTTGTAAAGCAAACCTCCAAGAATGTGTGAATTGCGTATTTAATGTTTTTTTTTTGGCAAATGTTAAGACCAAATAAAACTGTTCTCACATTAGCTGGAGTTCTGCTCATGTTACTAACATACACGTGGCACACAAAGTCAGATATGAACAATCGTTTCAAAATAAAAGGGGATAACTAGCGTTAACGGAACTCACCAAATTTGTGGTACAGTAGTCCACGCTGCTTTCCTCTCTCTTCCTCCGTCAGGATTCAATGTTGAGTGCCTAACGCAAGTGATGAAGATATGCTAATTGTTAGCAAACATTCCCACCGGACTGGCCAAAGTAACTTTACTGTGCACATTCTCTAACAAGTGGAATATAGCAAACTGGAGACATTGGAATTAAACACGGTGTTGGAAGAAAAATGGGAAAATTAATGCCGAACTCTATTTTTGAAAGTAATTCTAAATTTGTTCAGTTCCCTCCAAACACGCTCAACTGGGAGAATATTCCAAATTCTCAGAACGTGCAGGCGTGGTAATGCTAAATTCCCATGTATTGCATCAATTTCGAGTAAAAAAGACAAACTCAATCAATTTAAGTTAAATCAATTTAACTTAAAATCATTAGCACAATCAAATCTGTCTACAAATTAGTAGAATGAACTTCCATATCTATAGTAAAAAGCAAAAATTAACTTGTTTGAGTACATTGTACATTGTAAATTGTTTATTTGATAGAAACTCCGGGCTAACAGTGACACTCTAGGGTGAAAAATCCTGCTTGCTATGGAGTAACGAGAAAAAGCTTGCGTCAGCAATTTGTAATTACAAGTGGGGTTTAAATGAAGTAAACTTAAATTCTGTGCATGTATATGTTTACTTGTTTGTCATAATAACAGTCAAAATAACTGCTGGATATAGCCACTTACTTTCACCTTTTATTTTTAAAGATGGAAACTGAACAAAGTTTGAATCTGTAAACAAATTTGAAACTGTATGATTGGCAGTGGGCTTTATAAAGCAATAAACCTTTAAAACTGCTAACTGTTTGATCAGTACTTCAGAGGTTGTCACATTGAATGTGGTACTACACTGCAAAACCTGTACCTTGGCAAATGAAAACCAAGTCAAGCTTTCTTATTTCTTATAACGAGATTGTGGTAAGATTATAAGATATTTTAACTGTTTCTTAATGTTTTATCCTTAATTTAAGAATTTTTATTAAGAGAGAGTGTTTTATTCTAATGGGATGTATAATACAGGCAATTATGCTTATTAGAAAAAGAATACATGGAACAAACTAAACTCTACCAATTGAATAAAATAATAAAACAAGTAAAATGGCCAGACATAAATAGAATAATCTTGAAATATTCTTGCAACAGTCTCACATCTTACAAATAATTTCACTGCCAAGATATTTTTTTTGCAGAGTACCTGATACTGCACCAAAATATTAAGAAATGGTCACTCCTGTTTGTGGCATTTGTTTGTGATCAAAGAGGGGTTCTTTTCAATTAGGAGAGTAATTGACATAGAGATTGAAAAGCATGAGTGAACTCACTCAGCTGGCTGGCCATTTATGTGTGAAAGGCCAGTGGCTTGGTTTAGTGCAGTGATCACATTAAAAGCAGCACTGCAGTGAACTGATATTCACAAGTCTTTGTTCTGTGTTTGTGTGATTGGAATTTTTATTAATATCCTTGGAGGTTTTTATTAATACTCTAGTTTCAGAAGTTTAAAAAATATACCTAGCTTGAATGACGATTACAATTGCAAAAAAGAAAGAGCAAACCTTAGGAAACTTGGCATGCTTATTCTGATGATGACAACATATAAACATGTTTTGAGACACATGTGCCTTGAAATTCCAAAAGTATCGTTCAGTTCTTCCCTGTGTGTAATTTTCATTCATGCATGCATTTTGGCCTACCATTTAGCCATTCTTTGACAAAACGATGCGAAATTCACAAGGTGTTGAAAGACACAAATGTGGAAGCCTTTCACAAATTTTTATCCAATTGGGATGCATCATTTCAGCAATTCCATAATTGATGTGTATTTCAGTTTATGTATAAATCAGAGTGAAGTTGCAGTGTATGAAAGTTTAACAATAAGCAGACTGACCATTTCATGCAAATTTCACTCTTTTATCTTGAATGGATCTTGAGTTAGACTGGTTTGAAGTGTACAGGCCATGGACAAAATATAGCAATAAATGCAATTATCTACTGTAGCGCCCCCCAATGGCCGATGTCAATGAAAATTTGCCACGTTATACATCTGTACCAAATTTGGTGTAGATCAGACCCAGCGTTAGCAATTTGGGCCCATTAGGGTCAATTATGTCACTATCCACGTGAATGTACTCGCAGGTCTTGGCCATGCTATGCAGAAAAGTCCAAATGTTTTTGATAATTATTTGATTTGGGCCTCTTGGGATTCATGTAAGACAAGAATTGTGAAGATATGTCAAAAAACCTAGGACTAGTTTGTAAAATTACAAATTTTCTAATAATGCAAATTATGCGCAAAGAGAGAAAGTTTTGGAAAAAATGTCCAAGTATTTAAAGTTGACATCCATTAGGTGTGTATACAAGTCAGTTGTTTTATTTCTATGTCTCATATGTCATGATTTGTGTTCAAAAAAACATCGCAATGTTTGAACATGCACTATAGCACCCCCCAATGGGCCAAGTGGACCAAATTTGATCTGCGTCATCTAACTTGCTATGTCAACAAACGTACCAAGTTTGAGTATCGTCGGCCTGGGATAACCACGATTTTTGCCACATCGTAATTTTTGGCGCGGCTTCGGCAGATATCGGCCATGTGTTTCATGATTCAGTCACATGATGTCACTTACATTCCAGAATGTGCTAGAGCAATGTCTTCAGGCATAGAGCGCAAAATTTTGAGCTCATTGGCCAAATGGCTGGAGAGATAGAGGCAATTTTGTGCGATAAGCACGTTGTGACTTGTCATAGCGCCACCCAGTGGTAAAAATGGAAAACATTTGGTGTACTGCTGTTGGGTGATACCTTGCATGTGCTTACAAAGTTTGGTAAGCATTGACCCAAGGGCTTTGTACACTAAGTCGACAATAATTGAATACACAATCATTATTTTGTTGCATTAGTATTCAACCGTCTGCTCTCCAGCCCCATACATTGCAGAGCTGACTTGCTGACTTTTAAAAGTATCAGTACTCAGCCACTGATTAACTGCAGAGGATATTAATGGACATTTTGATGTTGGAGTTTTGCCAAATGGGTGGGATAAAAATAACTACTGTATATGCATTTCTGTGAGAAAAGGGAACTCAGTTCTTTTTCTGTTCACAGTGAGAGTTCGTTTGAAAGGGGTTCTCTTTCTGCTCCACTTCAGCTGAGATGGGGTCTCAGTTCTTTTTCTGTTCACACTTTAAATTCCTTATCCAACCTGCCACTGCTGTCTCTTCACGTTCACCATTCTTGGGATTTTTTTTCCCACATAAGAGTAGATGGTTAAAAGCTCTACCAAACTTCTACATTTTCCACAAAGATCGTTCTTCAGC
>JBBIGA010049705.1:0-12938 GCA_037576975.1 Alestes dentex
TTCTGGTAGTGGAGGCCTGTATGCTACGGAACCTTTTTCCAGATGGGAGGAGGGAAAAGAGAGTGTGTGAGGGGTGATTGGGGTCAGTGTGTGTAGTAAATGTCTGTGACAGAGGGGAGAGAGACTCCAATGATCTACTCAGCTGTTCTCACAACCCTCTGTAAGGTCTTGCAATCCGAAACACTGCAATTCCCGTACCAGGCTGTGATGCAGCTGCAGAGAATACTCTCTATGGTCCCTCTGTAGAACATGGTAAGGATCGGGGGTGGAGGGTGTGCTCTCCTCAGTCTCTGCAGGAAGTAGTGCCGCTGCTGAGCTTTCTTGGTGACGGCGCTGGTGTTGAGGCTCCACGTGAGGTTCTCTGTGATGTGAACAACAAGGAACTTGGTGCTCTGGACAATCCAAGTGGCTGTGGATTTTCTGGGTGTGGGCACGCTTCGCTGTTCTGATGGCCTTGGACAAGATGGCCCTTGCTGTTCTCAGGGCAACCTGGTCACCTGATTTGTCTCGGGTTCTCAGCAGCGTGTGCACTTCTGCAGTCATCCATGGCCTCTGGTTGGAGCGTGTGGTGATGTTCTTGGAGACTGTGACGTCATCGATGCACTTACTGATGTGGCCAGTGACCAATGCCGTGTACTCCTCGAGGTTGGTAGAGCCACTGTAGGTTGCAGCCTCCTTGAACATGTCCCAGTCAGTGTGCTCAAAACAGTCCTGGAGAGCAGAGATGGCTCCTGGGGGCCAGATCTTTGTCTGCTTCTGGACGGGCTTAGCACGTCTGACGAGCAGTCTGTAGGCTGGGATGCAAATGATGGACACGTGATCAGAAAATCTGAGGTGGGGGCGGGGATGTTTGTGTAAACTCAGTCCAGCGTGTTTGTACCCCTCGTCAGAAAGTCCACGTGTTTTAGGGAGAACTGATTTGAGGTTTGCGTGGTTCATATGCCCAGCGGTTATAAACATTCCATCAGGATATGAGGTTTGGAACTGGCTGATAGCTCCGTACAGTTCTGGCAGTGCGTTGTTTGTGATTATGAGCACAGTGGTGAATTCTCGTGGTAAACAAAATGGCCTACATCTAACAGCGATGTCGCTTCCCCCGGCAAGTGGCATCAGGCAGCGCTCGGTCTGTGTAGCAAGCCAAGATCTCAGAGTAGCAGAAGCACCTCATCTCCGAGGTAAGTTACACGCTCTTCTTGTATCTGGTGCAGGGTCTGGTGGTCATAAACATGCGTACCAGCTGTTCGGATGCACGTGTTTGGTGAGTTTCGGTGTGAACGTTTGAAAAAAACACACTTTTGCACCAAAGTGTTGGACCCAGAGTGGCTGCTGCGACCTAGTGCGCCGCCATCTTGGATACATACAATCATTCATCAGCATCTGATTGGGAAGCTGAGACTGCTGGGCCTAAACACCTCCCTCTGCAACTGGATCCTGGACTTCTTGACTGGGAGACCTCAGTCAGTCAAGATTGGCAGCAACATCTCCAGTACCACCCTGCTGAACACAGGGACCCCCCAGGGCAGGGCTGTGTGCTCAGCTCTCTGCTTTTCACGCTGCTGACCCATGACTATACAACAATGAACAGCTCGAACCACATCATCAAGTTTGTCGACAATACAACTGTGATGGGTTTAATCAGCAGGAAGGGTGAGGAGGTGCAACAGCTAACAGACTGGTGCAGAGCCAATAACTTGTCCCTGAATGTGGATAAAACAAAAGAGATATTTGGTGGCTTCTGGAGGGGACAATGTGGTCACTTCCCAGTGAACATCGGAGAGATCATCCAGAGGACCAAGTTCCTTGGTGTTCACATCATGGAGAACCTCACATGTAAACTCAACACCAGCTCCATCACCAAGAAAGCCCAGCAGCAAATCTTCTCCCTGCGGAGACCTTACACCCACAATCCACACCATGTTCTACAGAGGGACCATAGTGAGTATTCTCTGTAGTGGCATCACAGCCTGGTATGGGAACTGTAACATGTCCAGTTGTTTTGTTGCTCTTGTGTTTTATCTTGCACTCTCTTTTGTCCTGTCTACACTTGTGGTCTTGTGGTGTTCAGTTCTGTCCTGTTCTTGTGTTGCACCAAGGTCCTGGAGGCACGTTGTTTCGTTTCAATTCAATTCAATAAAATTTTATTTATAGTGCTTTTTACACCCAAGTTGTCACAAAGCAGCTTTACAAACTCCCTCAGCTGGAGGAACAAACTTTGGGAGGAACCAAGACTCAAAAGGGGAACCCATCCTCCTCAGGTCGACCCTGAGAGAAGAAAAGAGAGTCTTTATGGGGTGAATAACAAGAATAGGCCTTCATGCTGTGAACTTCACAAACTTTTTCAGTCCAGGGACTGAAATCTGTATAACTCTCGTCACCATGCCACACAGAGCAGACAACTGCTTGCTTAAGTTTTTTATTTCAGACTAAAAACCTGTTGCATGGAAATGCATGCCCTTGGACATGCAGACAGTCAAACAGAATGGAGCTGACAAAATACCTATAGCTGTGGACAGCTTAGATTACATTAGGCCTTGTTTATACCTGGCATTAACATGCATCTTGCATGATTTGATCATCCAAGTGGCCAGCGCTAAGTACTAGTGTAAACGGGGTGCATTGTTTCTTTGAGGTGCATTGTGACCCCAACACTCAAACCACCTTCACCACATAGACACGAAACATCTCCTCCAGGAAAAATTATATAAGAAATCCAATCCCAAGTTCCAGGTGTGAACAGCTAAGCATTTTGTGATATCACCCAGGACACATGTTAATACCAAGTATGAACAGGGCCATAGATTTCATACATACACAAAGTGGCTGAAACTATAATAACCCAGCACTTTCTATGGTGTACTGCAGTTTATCAGACTGATAACTTGCATCATGTAACACTAAAAGGAATTGTTTCATTTAGTAATGTTTGTTTTTTAAGTAATAAGTTATTTTTTAAATTGATAACAACTTTCTCAATTAACTGCTTAAAAATCACCACTACAAAACGATGTTATTTTTAAAAAGTGTTCTATGTCTCCTTACCGTCTGCCCAAGCCTGGAAAAGAGTGGTCTTAATTGTTTTGTGATGACATGCCTAGTCTCACTGGTAGCCCACTGACAGACCTTGCTTTGTTAATGTTGCCACTATGTTTACTGTCACTCCGCGCTGTCACCCAGAATGAACTCAAAAAATCAAAAATGGGGTGACCTGTGGATGATGTTGACATGACGCCTGAGCCTGACCTTGCTCTGAGCCCTGGAGCTGATCTCCTGTTGAAGGAGGTTAACAGCTCCAGGGCATCTGTGGGCACTGTGGATCAAAGGGATTGACTTGCTGACCTAACCTTGAATGTCTCAGGCCTATCTAGACCAGATAGTGAGCACACTGCACACAATTCATGGAGACAACACCTCATCTGGACTAATGAGGATTACATCAATCACTGCTAACTGACATGACTTGGTGTATCTCTTAGTGGGACTTCACAACGTGGGCAAAATACTAGTATTTGACCAAAATTGATATGCCTTGCAATATATGAACAGAATAGTTTTCATACATTGTTTATTAACAAAATAAATGACTTTTTCTGAATAACTTCAGTGATCTCAAAGATTATTTGAATAGTGCAGCATGTGAAATCTGTGAAAACCACTGAACTCTTGGGTTATTCTGTAGTAGGCAATGTTCACTTTCAGGAATTGTAAGAGACATGAATTAATCGTGTAGAATCCAGGGATCAGTTCCGCACAATAATCCCAGTTCCAAAAACTTTACAAGCCTGTTGTAAAGGGTACAATATTAATCATTTTTGACCTTAGGGAAAGTTTGGAACACTAGGCAAATGAACTAGCAGCACAGTTTGTCCATGGATATTTCATGCTTATGGATATTTCAGTTCAGTAACCACTACCAATGAAGCACCATTTCTTGATACCCAAGCCTACTAAACATCACCTTCAGCAGGTTATTTTATTTACTTTATAAAGCTAGCAGAGAACATATGTACTAATACAAGATTTATATTTTCTGCATGGATTTGGTTTGTAACAACCTGACACAAATGGCCACAAATGGCTTTTAAAAATATGTTTTTGTCTAAAACCTAAACCAATGTCTCAGGGTTCATTTGGGATCGTTTAGTGTAACAGTTTTCTGAGATGTAGTTTTGGGTGCGTCTAGATCCTGTCACCCCTACTGTATACAATTCTGAGTGGGTTTCTTTAGAATGGGGCATTTTATGTCAAACTACTCTTAACTATTTAATAATGTGAAGAAAGACAACTCTCTTTAAGCCTCCCTGTGTTCCTGTGTGATTTTTTAGCTCACCTGTTTCCAGGTATTCTGGGTTGAAAACATACCATGAAATCCAGCTGCAGCACATATGTAACATTTTCTTAAGCACACTTTCCACTTATGGTAGAAATTATCCACTTCCAAACCTACGAATTGAAAGAACAAAGTGACTAAGCAGGTCAAATGACTTAGAGCAGCTAGTAATCCACAGGATAGTACACCTGTTTTATTTACATGGGAATGGAACGCCCCATAAATTTAAAGAACAGCTTTTCTATAAGGACCATAAATTAATAGTGTACAATAAAGAGACCGCACCTTGAAAAAATGAACATCTCTCTTGCTGATCCTCTTTGCACGATTCTGGGCTTTGGTGTCAATCATGCCATCTGCCGTTTGCCATATGCAAGGGGATGAATTTATGATGGCTTTCCAAGAATGCATCACATCATTGCTTTTGGATGTTACAGTTTCCAGGTAAACTGCTACAGAAGAATTGCTGATATTTTTGTGCCTACAGTCAATAGTGCCTTAACATTGTGGATGATAAGTAGACCACACTAAATTCAATAACAATATCTCTGATTGTACATGTTTGGTGTCTGAAGTTTGCTTCTTTGGACCTACAAAGCTAATATAGATAGCAAGTTATGGAAATCATAACATTCTTGCCTCAAACGATATTTTAATGACAGTGCAGATTTTCTACAGTGCTGGAAAAATGTCTGAAATTAGTGAGCCAACACACAATACACAACAGGTCCTGCGCTAAGCTACTTAAACACTCTTTAACAAGGTTGTAGGTAGAGTCAAGAGTTCTAGCATCTACAAGATCAAAGTCAGACATGATGATGTTATTTCTGTGGCTCCTAAATTCTGATACCAAGTCTGGTTTTAATACATCAAACCAGCAAGAGTTAAGACCTCACTTCCTCACCACGCAATTTTAAGTGGGCTGTGACAGAGAACTACTTTTGAAAATCAAAATGGCAGTAACTTTTGTGAAGCTTCATCTGAAGATCATCTGTGCCAAATTTGGGGAAGACTGGAGAAAAATTGCACCCTGTTAAAACTTTTCCATAAAATCCAATGGAGCAAAAATCGAATATGGCATAAATTTAAACCATTTAAACGGCAACTCAAGAAACAAAAGACAAGGAGAAAATAAATAACGGAGAAAATAAATTAACTTCAGGCTAATCTGCAATTTTAAAGGGTTAGAAACAGTGAAGAATGTGCCACACATTCTTACAAACAGTAATCAAAATTTCTACCTGAATACAAAGAAATCCTGAGTGCTCAGGAAATCCCTGCAAGCTTTTGCAGGGATGATAATGGGCTTAAAGTGGGCCGAAAGTGGAGGGCTTCTATATTCTAGCCTATGAAGCATTTTGCCTGTGGTTGAACTTGTTTGTGGTTACAAAGTACTTTGCATGTAATTAACCCTAAATGTTAGGCCTGGAGGCAGCTTCAGATGTGTCTGCCTCACCTGATCATTCTTAAGCATAATTACACATAGTGAATTTTAATGGCATCTTCCTACGGCACATTTTGAGTGAGGTTACATAAAGCACATAAATTACCTGTTAAACTGAACAAAGGAACTTCCCTTCTTGTGTGCCATAAACAGAGGGTTTGGTCCATCTAAATAAATGTTCAACTATTAAATCTATTTTCAGCTTTCACTGGTGTTTGTCTTAACAGACTGTATTTATACACCCTGTAACATGTCAGTTTATGAGAAGAACTTTCTTTTTCCTTCCGTTTTAATTACTCTCTCTCTCTCTCTTTCTCTCTCTCTCTCTCTCTCAGTAGAAGGAGTGCTCTGTTTTGCAGGGTCATGTGATATTTCTTCTGTCCCTGCTCTGGATCAGTGAGTGTGACAGCCAGAGCCAGGAGGACCACAGCTCACACTCTATTTATTAAAGCCTGAGACAGGCAGACCACCTAAGCCCCAGTTTTGAACCTAACAGGGCCAATTTAAAGGTGTAACATGCATCAAGATGCACAGATCTAAAATTATTTTTCAGCTGCATCGGATTTTTCATTAATTAAAGAGTAGAATTTTTGGCCAAAATATCAGGCTATTTCTTATTGCAACAACAGAAAAAACACTATGAATTGTTATTGCATTTTTCTGCTCCTGTAACATATATTTGTATTTTCAATGGATTATTTTAATATTAAAACTGAGACAAAATAACAAATCAAATGGAGTCATAAGCTGCATCAGAAATGCCCTATTTCCGAATTATATGCGATAGGTACCGGCAAGGCAAGCAGAACGCAGCCCTGGCAGTCGCTTAAGTGAGAGGATTTAGGTGAGGCCATGGAAAGTGACTTTCTGTTGGCCTCAAAAAGGTTTTGGCGAATCGTCTGCTGGATCAGGAAGGGGAAGCAATGCTCTGTTCCAACTGTTTACAGGATGGGGTGCTGTTGACCTCGACTGGGAACATCATCCAGCGAAAGGATACTTTGAGGATCTCCTCAATCCTGCCTCTGCAATCTCCAAGGAGGGCCCAGGACCTGAGGAAGATGGGTTGGACTTGCCAATCACAGGGGCTGAGGTTGCTGAGGTGGCACCTGGGCCCTGGGGGTGAATGAGATTCGCCCTGAATACCAGAAGGTTCTGGATGTTGTTGGGCTGTCCTGGCTGATAGTCCAGTCAATAGTCACACCACGGATTCAGGAACAACAATGCGTTTTTTGTCCTGGACGCGGAACACTGGACCGGTTCTTCAACCTTAAGGGCAATTTGGTCCCTGTATGAATGGAGCAGGAGTCTGTTTTGCATTGCTGGCAGTAAGTCAGACATGTTTCCTGTGCATGCGGGACTCCATCAGGGCTGACTACCCAGATAAAGGGCAGATAATGGATGGATGGATGGATGGACATAGTACACCCAAAATAATACATAGTGTTCATCAAACATGCAAACATTTCTCAGATGTCATGATTGTGGAATTTGAGATTTTGTGATGTGTTAAATTGTTGGTAAGAACTAGATCAGAAACAGACTGGTCTCATTGTCTGAATGAATGTATGATATTGGGGTTGCTTGCAAATGGAACATCTTTGCAAATTTATGGTTTAATTCATCTCTTGTAGGGTTGCTTCTGCTTTTTCTGACATACTGTTATCTAGTGGTGAACACCAATCAAATATTTGAGTGAAAGAAAAGATATGCTTGGTAAACAACAAAGTGCTCTTTTTATTTTTTCTTTATAGTAAGAATAAAAGTGCAAAAGTACTTGCTTGTCAGTTTTGCACCAGCTTGTTAAGATTGGATTAAACATAAGATTTTTGGGGAAGCGGTGTAGATGATTGGTTTGATCTGTGCATAATATTCTTTCATATATTATGAAAATAAGTTTTATTTCATAGTATGTCACAAATCCCTCAAATTAAGCAAAAATAGATGTGTAAATACACTGATGAGCCACTTCATGGGGTACACCTACTGTACACTCATTGTCCATTTTATCAGCTCCACTTACCCTACCTTTCCCTTTACTCAGTTCAGTAATAGTCAAGACCTCCACAGGACCACCAGTTGGGGACCATTCTCAGCACAGCAGTGACACTGAAGCCATTGTTTTAAATTGATATACCACACCAAAGGAAGGAAGACTTCTAAATAAAATACTTCATAATCTCATTTTCTTTTTCTGGGCATACACTTCATGGAAGTTCTTTAAGGGTCTAAACATTCCTACTCATTATACCACCAAAAACGCTGGAGGGCCATGACGTCAACCAACTTCCATAAGAAGTGTCTGATGATCGCCATCCAGCATCTTTCGGTCTTTCGTGCTACCTGATGAAACATCTGGTTATGGGGTTCGCAGAGCATGTAATTTAATGTGGCAGAGCAGTGAAATTTGTTTCTGGATGACTTGGTGAAATAATGCTCATAGGTGTGAATCAGTAATTATGCTAATTGGTGGTCCTGAAATGTCAGATTTTCGGCTGTGAGGGTTTGAAGGGGGTAGAAGTTGAAAAAGATGAATTAGAGCAGGTATGTTTTCAAGTTGTTGGCTCTGCCTCTTAGTTTGGTAACCCTCATGACCCTCCATGAACTGGAAAGCAACATATCAGAGAGTTTAAGTGAAATGAAGTGAAAGATGAAGCTTCAGTTGTACATTATTGTCTGTGAACTCAAAAGCTTATTGTAAATTTCTCTTTGAAACAGATGAAAGCTCTGTCAACTTTTAGTTGATACTATGTCTGTGTTTTTGTAAGTAGAAGCATTAACTCTTTTATGATGATTTGCATTTAATGAGAAGTTGATGGTGTGTGTCCAATCTTAAGCATTTAATGAATTATATAATTACATTTTGCTTCAATTTTAACAGGACAAGGACAGCAGATGGGTCTATGTGCCATTTCAGATCTTGCATCTTTATGTGTTTCTTGCCTGGATCATATCCAGATAAACCCATGACCAGATGAGACTGAATTTTGACTTCTTGTGTAAAAGGCAGAACTCACATCATTTCCATTTTACTTCCGTTTTACTTCCCATTACAATTTCATTCCCAAAACCTGGCTTAGACATTTTCACAGGTACCAGAGTGCAATAAGGCACTAGGTTTGGGGATAACTCCAACCTTGTTTGACATTTATCTCAGTTCTATTCATTTCGTCTCTCATTGCTCAACACATCGAAGCATCTTGTACTTTGTATGCGGAAAACGCATTCCATTTACACTTGTGTTGAACACGGTCACCTCCAGCTCCAAAGTGTTTTGAGTGATCTGACGGTAATCTGAATTCGATGTGTCTTGAAGAGGTTTACACCCAGCTTTTCATGAGGGCAACTGATAACTGAACAGGATCTGATCAATGAAAATTCTTAAACAGCAGTAGTACAGCTGTAGACATATGGAGGTTATATGAGCAAAACATGCAATAATGACAGAAACTCTAAAAGTACAGAGGCGTGGTCATGTTCACTTGAAGATTTGGATTAGAACTTCATTTTCATTATAATGAATTCTAAGAGCTGAGTAATTACTCAAAACATTCCAAATCTGCAGAAAAAAGCAATCTGATTTAAATCTGATTCTGAATGTTTAATTGGAATCTAGACATCTATGTAATAAATGCCATTGTTTAACCACACGACAACAATCTTTATATTAAGCTCTATTTGATGAAGTCACATATGTAAATGTAAACAGCTCATATGAGGAATGCCGTTGTCATGCCGAGCTAAAAAAAAAGCACCCTTTGCCTAAGGTGAGATAATTGCGAAAGACCATGGTCACTTGAAGAGGTCAGCTTGTTAATTCTGTGTTTCAGGTCAAATGTGGTACGAATCTGGAAGGTGAAGTAATCCTGCCTGTCAAGAACATTCCTCAACAGTGGTGTGATTGTTCATATGCTAGGAGGTCTTCAAGAAGGCCTCTCCATTAGCATGATCTAAGATTTGTTAATAAATGTAAAATAGAAAATAGAATATATTAAAACTCTTTGCTACCACATTTTTGCACTGTAGTGTGTGTGTGAGACAGCCCAGCCAGGGGCTCCGGCTGCTCTCAGTCTGAAGAATGTGCCGTGGGGTAGCCTGCTGTTAGTTGTGTGGCGTCCCCCGCCCTCCCCCTGCCTCGACATGTCCAGCACATGACATGCTCCTCATTAAATGCAATCCACTGCATGTCCACCGACATCAAATAAACGCTGAAATACATCCCACAGGAGGGATAAATTGCCTGCAAGCCATATTGCTGTGCCCCTTCCTTGTCCATGAAATTATTCTGCAAAAAACCCCATTGTTATGATGTTACAACAACCCATTTGCCTGTGCAGCCTTTCCATTCAAATTCCATTAAAATAAAATTGAATGTTGTCATAGCAGTTATTGGAGCTAAGGAATTACAAAAAACCATTGAATATTGTGCTGTTCTTGTCTGTCCAGAAGCAAATATATCAACACAGCTTTTCAAATGTCTTTAGTCTTTAGTTTGTACATTTAATCCATGATCGCTGTTTAACTGGAACTCAATAGAATGTCACCAATCAGAAGTCAGATCATACACATATACACCCTGTCACCCACAACATTAAAATCACTTGAATAATATTGTGTAGGTCCCCTCATGCCACCAAAACACCTCTGACCTGTCAAGTGTGCTGAAAAGGTTTTGTACTATCTGGCGCCAAGACTTCAGCTCTGGGGATTCTGAAGGCCTTAAACTTTTTGTTATGTTCCGCTTGCAGTAAGGCAGGGTGCATTATCCTGCTCAAAGAGGCCACTGCCATCAGGTAATACTGCTGCCATGACAGCGGTAAATGCTGGTGACTACCACATGAATGCCAAGACCAAAAATTTCCCCAGGTAAGCGCCTGGTCACTCACATGATGAATGAGAAAATTGACTTGAGTAAGCATGTTTTATCAGACCAAGCCACCTTCTTCCATTGTCCAGTTCTGATGCTCACATACCCATTATAGGCATTTTCAGTAGTGGACAGGGACAGCATGGGCACTTTGACCAGTCTGCTGCTATACAGAAAGGTGTGATGCACTGTGTATGCCTCCTTGGACCACTTTGGGTAGGCATTAACAATTTCATTCTGGGAACAGCCCAAGACCTGCCATTTTGAAGATGCTCTGACACAGTCATCTGGACCTCACAAGTTGGCCTTTGTCACTCAGATTCTTACATTTTCCCATTTGTCTTGCTTGCAACACCTTACCTGACTTCACTTGAAATGACTGTTTACTTGCCGCCTAATATATCCTACCCCTTGACAGGTGCCATAATGAGATAATTAATGATATTCACTTCACCTGTCAGTGGTTTCAGTGTTGTGGCTGATCAGTGTATCTGTCTCAAAGCCTCAGTAAGAAAAAGAGCCGGTGCAATTTTAAGGGATAGAGAGAAGTCCAAAAATATAAAAAGGAATTATTGTTTTTGGTGTGTAAAACCACACAAATTTCATGAGAGGCAAGAAAATGTAGAATATGAGCCCTTTAAATTGCATTCCATAGAGATCCAATAAGATGGCATAGAAACGGTCTGGGCTTGAACACTGCATGTAGCAGACTGCTGGGGCGAGCCTCATGGCTTCAACCAAACAATAAAACCAAAACATCCCTACAATCTTTATATTTAAACCCAAAAATCACTCAGAAAATGTACAGCTAAGTGTGTAGCCAAATAAATTCTAACTTTGGAAAAAGACAATGAGATTGGTGTGACAGATAACAGTATGTCATTGCAAGCAATAAATAGCTTTCTGACTTGATGGCTCCACAAGATTTGCAGGCAAAATAAGACTAGAGGCCTAGCAAAACCACTTTCTGTCAGATGGAATCACTGGGTTTTGATTTCTGGTAAGAGTTCTATATTTTTAACAATCCTGATCACCCATGTCGGGATCACCCATGTTTTTTTAGAAAGGCTAAGACCATATTCTACACTTGGCACACATTCTGAAAGCAAACAAAACCTCACTGTTGACATTAATTTGCAGATGGCGGGAGGCCTACCATTAAAGAACTACAGCGCCCAACCACTTTAACCCAAGAGGGGGCATGTACAGGTGCAACGTCCGTATTTAGATACCATGTTATAGGTTATCAGTTTACTTTTCCACATCTCACAGCCTGCCATTTGCTCTGAGGAATCCATTAGATGTAATTATGAAGTTTACTGCTGAAAGCCACAAAGAGAGGTTTATGTGGCAAATGCGTATTTTAGATAAGGAAGACACATGGCGCCAGAGGATGCCAGCTTAACATCCAGCATGGACACAAACACAGTTGCGAAAAAACAGAAGTGTGTCTCATGATAAAGCTTCAGTACATACAACATATAATGGGATGCATAAGCCAGTGCAGAGTAAATGGAGAAAAGTTGTCTCTTATTTTGTCTCTTGATAACATGGAGACAAAAAGATTGCATGATGTTCTTGATGAAAATCCATCTGTATTCTGCAGGGCTATAATAACATCTGTATTTTATGTCTATTTTCTATTTATGCTAGAGGGGTACAACAAAGCTTTATAACCTTTTCACACCAAATCCTAATTTTCTACAGCTCTGAGCTGAAGCAGGGCCTAAATCATCCACATGCACACACAAAACCTGTTGTAAAGTTTTAACTGTCCAGGATGTGCCCTAAAGCTGGGCATTAGTTTCAGTGAGATGGAACAGGCCATGTGGAAGGAAACACCCTCTTGTTGACTTTTGCCCCTTGTTTGTTGTTGATTTTTTCTCTGTCATGTTAGAATAATGTGTACAGCAGCTTTTTTATTAAATATTTATTAAATGAAAGTCTATTGTGGGTGTAAATTTAAGTAAATAGTAAACCCAGTAAATCCACTAAAAGCATAGAGCAGGGCTTTATGTGAAGAGAAGACTTTAAAATGAACTCAAGTTAATGCTCAAGTAGGTTTTCAATGAACTTATTTACTCTTATTTTTTATTATTGTTACTTGGATTGAAGTTCTGTGTTCTCCCTGGAACTCTGGTTTCCTCCCCCAGTCCAAAGACATGCAGGTTAATTGAAGATGCAAAATTGCCCCATAGGTGTGCAAATTGGGGTGTGGGTGTGTGTGTAAGAAAGAGAGAGAGAGAGAGAGAGAGAGAGAGAGAGAGAGAGAGAGAGAGAGAGAGAGAGAGAGAGAGAGAGAG
>JBBIGA010049755.1:0-12936 GCA_037576975.1 Alestes dentex
GTAAACTGGGACACTGGTGCTGTCGCCCCACCACTCCTCACGTTCACTCAGGTTTGTGACGGTGGAGTGGAGGTGCGCCGGTGTCTCAGGGTGCTCTCACGCCCATCATACCTCTCGGTTCTGCCCTTTCTAGCTAGGCTGCTCTAGCTAGATATAATTTGCACTCCTCACTGATATTAACAATCCTTCACAAATTTAAACAGGACTTACTCTCTCCTCTGTTTTCTCCAAGGGGAACTGCTACACATCTGCCGGACCGATCCCCATGGGAAATTGCACTTGACCAATCCCAGCTCCACCCCTTTTGAGTCTTGGTTCCTCCCGCGGTTTCTTCCTCAAGCCGAGGGAGTTTTTCCTAGCCTCTGTCGCCTTTGGCTTACAGTGTTGGGGAGTTACGGAATATATGTACCGGCGTTACGTATTTAGAATACAAATTATGAGTAACTGTATTCTGTTACAGTTACCGTTTAAATAGGCGATAATCAGAATACAGTTACTTTGTTGAAATATATGGATTACATGGTGGTACTTTCCTGTTTCATATGTTAGGCTATCCTCTCTCTAATTTCAGAAATTCCACGCATTGCTGGAAACCCAAACAAAACACAGAGTATTGGGACCATCAGCACAGCTAGTTCAAGCCACTCTCCGCAGATACGGCGGGCCAACTGAATATTTTTAGGCATGATGGTGACTCTCTTGGCATGGACGTGTCCTCAAACAGATCCACCAGGTTAAGCCTCGCTAGCTTCCTGTAGGGCCATGACGACGAAGCTCTGGAAGCGGAGGTCGGTCTTGAAGTCCTGAGCGATCTCACGCACCAAGCGCTGGAAGGGCAGCTTGCGGATCAGCAGCTCCGTGGATTTTTGGTAGTGGCGGATCTCTCTCAGAGCCACTGTGCCGGGCCTGTAACAGTGAGGTTTCCTCATGCCGCCAGTGGCCGGAGCGCTCTTGCGAGCAGCCTTCATGGCCAGCTGCGTCCTGGACGCCTTACCACCGGTGGATTTGCGGGCTTTGTTCTTGCCATGGTAGCCATGAGAGCAATAGTAAAAGATAGAATATAATAGTAAAATATATAGAAGAAACAATACTATGCATTTTGTGGAGGAATATTTACGGTAAATCATGTTTTTTTAAATGCCAAATAAAAACATGCCA
Organism: Alestes dentex; assembly: GCA_037576975.1. NCBI lineage: Eukaryota > Metazoa > Chordata > Actinopteri > Characiformes > Alestidae > Alestes > Alestes dentex. The sequence goes on from JBBIGA010049755.1 coordinate 1,159, forward strand.
GACTGAGTGGCATCCCCGTAACCCAGCAACCAATAAATAAAGAAACGGTTAAGCAGAGACGAGGCTTTTTATCTTTAAGCAGACAAAACATCTTATGTTAACATATAACATATTGTCTATTCAGGGAGATTTGGGCTGAACAGCCAATTGGTAGAGAAAAACAAACAAGAATTTGCAGGATGTGATTGCTACATTCATGTAGTTGTAAAAAGCAGAACAATATATAGTAATCCAAAGTATTCAGAATACGTTACTCACACTGAGTAACTCAACGAAATACGTTACAAACTACATTTTGGTGCATGTATTCTGTAATCTGTAGTGGAATACATTTTAAAAGTAACCTTCCCAACACTGTTGGCTTACTCACTAGGGGCTCAGACCTGGACAACGGACCTGGACGAGCTGGACCTGGATAAGCTGGACCTGGACAACCTGGTTGTAAAAAGTGCTATATAAATAAAATTCAATTGAACTGAATTTTCTCTCGCGCTCCGCCCCGATGTGGATATAAAAATGAATATCAGGCTGTATGAAAACAGTAACTATTTAGAAAAGACTGTTGTGTGAAAGCTTAGAAATGGTAACATCGTAATAATTTGAGTGACCACAGCTGGGCACAGTGGTCCACAACAGCTGTTTAAGAAGTGCAGTACAGGGAGTAAACACTCAGAAATGAATTAGGTTTCATTTCAGTAAGTTGTAGGCTTCAGAAACCATCAAACACAGGCCTATATTTGGAAAAGCCACAGACTAAGAGAACTGTAGTTTTTATGTAAACAAAGGTGTTTGCATAAGACATCCCAAAATAGTCTGTCAGAAAACAAACACACAAAACAAAAACTTTTGTCTTAGAAAATCAATCTGTAACAAATTTGTCGTTAAGTGAGAAATTTCCGAGCACACCCCCCTCACCCCCAGCATACCGTTAACTAGTTACGAACGCAGTTTTCACGAATGCACTTACATAATGGTCAAAAAACGGGTCTGATGGGTTCGTCAATAGGACACTCCTTCACTGAATAAGAATAGGCCTGACAACAACAACAACCAAAACAGAAACGATAATAATAATAATAATAATAATAATAATAATAATAATAATAATAATAATAACAATAATAATAATATAATAATAATAATAATAATAATAATACTATAATAACACTAATAAAATAAAAATAACAATAATCACATTATTAATAATAATAATAATAATAATAATAATAATAATAATGGACTTGGTCCACTTTATTTTAAGTGTCCATAATAACTGAGTTAAGGTAAAAAAAAAATGCTCATAATGTACTCAAAATGCACCAACTGTACGTGCTCCTCAGATAGACAATAGAGTATATTCATTCTAGCCTTGACTTTTGCTACTGACCAAGGCTAAATAAGTAACCTGATGGGCATAGTCCCATTTAACAGTTCTGTGGCACAGTAACAATTCCTGTTTGATGGGGACATAGGGAAAATATGGAAGTATCTGAGCTCAATAGTCAGGTTAGATGATAATGGACTTTCTAAATTGGTGGATGACAGCAGGAATCAGAGGGCTAAATTGGTTACTAATCATGCTGAATATGGGTCTCACACAGATTATCCCTTTCTTCATATAGATGCAAAGTTTTCTCTGTGGTAATATATGCCCAGGGAAAGTCTAAAGCTGTTTAAATAGTCCATAAAGGTCATTATTGTACATGGACATGAGGTGGGGAATTAAAAAAAAAGCAGAGCAAAGTGTTATTTGGGAATGTAATTATTGTTTTGTTCAACATTGATCTCAAAGCAGAGATGTTCACAAGTCATTTTTCCCAAGTCCAAGTCAAGTCTCAAGTCGCTGTTTGTAAACATTACCCGTCAAAGGCTGTGTCCGAAATGTGCACTCGTTCACTCGTTCACTACATAGTGCCCTACATAGTGCCCTACATAGTGAACAAGTTTCGGACACAGCCTTTGACGGGTAATGTTTACAAACAGCTACTCTAAATATGGGATTTTTGAGCTGTAAATGTTGAGCTCTAAATGTTTAGAAAATATGCTAATTGGCCACGCCCCGTGATTACAATTGGCTGTTACTTAGCAGGGGGCGTGACTGCGTGCTGTGATCTCCCCTGACTAACATGGAGGATTTACTGTCAATGGTCTTAAATCTAAATGTTAAATATGAAAAAATTTATTTCACACTCTAAATGTGAAACTTCACTGATAGAAAAGGATCGGTAACACCTTTCCAATGACCCCCTGAAAACCGTTATTAGCTGAAAACCGTTCACCTTGGACAAAACTAATGGGACACATGGACCGCAACGGTTTCGAACCCATGACCTCTTGGTCCAGAGGCAGGTATCCTACCCACTGATCTACCACCACCCCTAGAGTGAGCAGAACGGTTTTTGGCTAATAACTCCGGATTATGGCGAACGAAATAATTTCATGAAATGAACATTGTTTACGAGTTTATGACTCGCGAGTCACAACGCCCAAGTCCGAGTCAAGTCTCAAGTCATTGAGGGCAAGTCTAAAGTCAAGTCCCAAGTCTGTTTGTGTGACTTAAGTGCGACTCGAGTCTGAGTCTCAGACTCGAGTCCCCATCTCTGTCTCAAAGAACCCCACAGCTCACAACTGGTCAGTAGAAGTATAGAGGACTATTAGGGTTACCGCTGGTTAAATTCAGTAACTTTTGATGTTTTGATTAATAGACCAGTGGTTCTTAACTCAAGTCTGAAAACAACTATGAACACATCAGTGATCTTATTTAGGGAGCACTCGTTAGTATTTTGGAAAATTACAGTGATCCTGTAAAAAGGCAGAGTATGTGAAGATGTCCTTAATGTTTACACATATCTTCCAAGTTTGCTGTATTCCAATCATCTCTGACTTTTATACGCACCAAATTAATCGCACTGTGAATTATATTTAGGGTAAAAATGTATCAATATTTTACATTTTTGGCATTTATCCAAAGCAACTTCCATTCCCTAACTACAGGGGGCAGTCTCCCTGATGCAGCTTGGAGTTAAGAGTCTTGCTCAGGAGCCCAGTGGTGGTGTGCTGAAGTTAGGATTCAAACCCATGACCGGTGGTCTAGAGGCAAGTATCTTACCCACTAGACCACACCCACCACAGCATTAAAAAACCTTGTGGGTATGTTGCTTTGAAAATTATTTACTGGCTGACTGATGTTCCCCATGACTTTAGCTGTAGATTATTGTTGTACCTTCCCGCCTCTCTCTATTTTTAGCTCATCAACACTGTTCATGATGATCAAATGATGAATATTAGATGTATCATCAGTGTAAGGCACAATCGAGCCACTCAGATGTCAGTGGGAGGATTCAGGTTTAGATATAAAGTAACATGCCAAGAAGACAGAACGCCATGGACGGGTCATTTCAAACAGGCAGAACTGTGTTTGATACAGATGGATAACATTAAAAATCACCTAAACATCACAGTTCAGTACTGCTTCCCTGACAACAACTCATCTTGCAGAAAGGAGGTCCGAGCAGGGCCTGGATATATATTTTTGTCAGTTTTTCTCTCGTGTGTATCTGTGTGCGCTGTGTTTTTGAACCTACTGGTGATCATCTCTATTTCTCATTTCAAGCAGTTCCACACTCCAACCAACCTGCTTATTCTCTCTCTAGCGGTGGCAGATCTTCTCGTGGGACTGTTTATTATGCCTGTGAATATAATGGGTCTTACACACTCCTGTTGGTATCTTGGAAAAGTAGCCTGCTCTATTTTTCCAGTGATCAATGGCATCTCCTCCTCAGCATCTCTCTGTAGTCTGGTTTTCATTGCAGTTGACCAGTACATTGCCATCTGTGAGCCTCTGTTTTACTCCACTAAAATTACAGTTTGTAAAACCACACAGCTCATAACTCTTGGCTGGTTTTCTGCCATATTCTATGTCACTGTATCCTTGTACTTTAATGATAATTTTAATTGGTCTCAGACATCCACGAGATGCTACGGAGAGTGTGTATTGGTCATTAAGTATGCTTGGGTGATTGTTGACCTAGTGGTCTCATTTGTAGGCCCTTGCTCTGTTATACTGGTTTTGTATTCAATCATTTTTAAAGTGGCTAGACATCAAACTAAAGCCATCAGAGCTGTGAGGACTGATGCTCCACACAAACGTGGAACTCAAACTTCAAGCTTTTCAGAAATCAAAGCAGCAAAAAAGTTAGGCATGGTGATTTTTGTTTATCTGGCTTGCTGGATACCATTTTATTTAAGCTCTCTTTCAGTGGAAAGCATGACTTCTGCATCAATGGTGTGGACTGTATTCACTTGGCTCATTTACATTAACTCTTCTGTGAATCCATTAATGTATGCTATTTTCTATTCGTGGTTTAGAGCATCAGTTAAGTATCTTATAACATGTTGTATATCTCAGTCTTTTTGAGATGTAAGTTCACTTGTACCTCTGTGTCTGTTTCAAAATGCATAAAATGTCACATCTATTCTTTGTAGTATATAACTATAGGCACCTCCCATATATCATGACTATAGGCATCTCACTTCTATTTTAAATATGCTCTAGATAATCCCTTTAAAATCTGCTGATTTAAGTGCATTGTTTGATTTTACTGGCCAGTAAAGACATTCAATAATCTGCCTTTAACTAAAGTGGTCATCTGCAGATATCTAAGTTCCTTTTATTTTTAAAAAAAAGCTATTTGCAGATTTGTTCATGAATTAGAGGTATGATGAAACCCAAGACAAAGAAGAAGGTTGCTGTTGCTATGGTCATTTGAACAGTTATTGCAAGAATAAAAAGACTTATTGGACACATGACAGCACTGGACATACTGGACTCAAATCAGCAGCAAAGAAATGAATAACTAATGCAACAAATGCAAGTTCTTAGTTGCAATAATTACACAGCAGGACATCACGTAATGTTGCTTATGAAGTGTGGTTGTTGTTATTATTGTTAGAAATTCCCCAAACTGATTGTGAAATATATATTTTTGTCAGTTTTTCTCTCGTGTGTATCTGTGTGCGCTGTGTTTTTGAACCTACTGGTGATCATCTCTATTTCTCATTTCAAGCAGTTCCACACTCCAACCAACCTGCTTATTCTCTCTCTAGCGGTGGCAGATCTTCTCGTGGGACTGTTTATTATGCCTGTGAATATAATGGGTCTTACACACTCCTGTTGGTATCTTGGAAAAGTAGCCTGCTCTATTTTTCCAGTGATCAATGGCATCTCCTCCTCAGCATCTCTCTGTAGTCTGGTTTTCATTGCAGTTGACCAGTACATTGCCATCTGTGAGCCTCTGTTTTACTCCACTAAAATTACAGTTTGTAAAACCACACAGCTCATAACTCTTGGCTGGTTTTCTGCCATATTCTATGTCACTGTATCCTTGTACTTTAATGATAATTTTAATTGGTCTCAGACATCCACGAGATGCTACGGAGAGTGTGTATTGGTCATTAAGTATGCTTGGGTGATTGTTGACCTAGTGGTCTCATTTGTAGGCCCTTGCTCTGTTATACTGGTTTTGTATTCAATCATTTTTAAAGTGGCTAGACATCAAACTAAAGCCATCAGAGCTGTGAGGACTGATGCTCCACACAAACGTGGAACTCAAACTTCAAGCTTTTCAGAAATCAAAGCAGCAAAAAAGTTAGGCATGGTGATTTTTGTTTATCTGGCTTGCTGGATACCATTTTATTTAAGCTCTCTTTCAGTGGAAAGCATGACTTCTGCATCAATGGTGTGGACTGTATTCACTTGGCTCATTTACATTAACTCTTCTGTGAATCCATTAATGTATGCTATTTTCTATTCGTGGTTTAGAGCATCAGTTAAGTATCTTATAACATGTTGTATATCTCAGTCTTTTTGAGATGTAAGTTCACTTGTACCTCTGTGTCTGTTTCAAAATGCATAAAATGTCACATCTATTCTTTGTAGTATATAACTATAGGCACCTCCCATATATCATGACTATAGGCATCTCACTTCTATTTTAAATATGCTCTAGATAATCCCTTTAAAATCTGCTGATTTAAGTGCATTGTTTGATTTTACTGGCCAGTAAAGACATTCAATAATCTGCCTTTAACTAAAGTGGTCATCTGCAGATATCTAAGTTCCTTTTATTTTTAAAAAAAAGCTATTTGCAGATTTGTTCATGAATTAGAGGTATGATGAAACCCAAGACAAAGAAGAAGGTTGCTGTTGCTATGGTCATTTGAACAGTTATTGCAAGAATAAAAAGACTTATTGGACACATGACAGCACTGGACATACTGGACTCAAATCAGCAGCAAAGAAATGAATAACTAATGCAACAAATGCAAGTTCTTAGTTGCAATAATTACACAGCAGGACATCACGTAATGTTGCTTATGAAGTGTGGTTGTTGTTATTATTGTTAGAAATTCCCCAAACTGATTGTGAAATACTGATATACTGCAGAAGTACACATTTTGAGTTCTGTTACTTTTCATTGTGAATAAAATATGTGACTTACATTCTATAATTATGTAAGAATTCAGTAAATTCTGAATATTCCATAACTCATTTCTCTTGATGACAGCCATTGAATCCACTTCTTGCAGCCTGCTATGCCTTCTCTCCATGCTGTAACTGCTGAAAGGATGTTTATACACTGATCAGTTTTGACACAGTGACAGCATCAGTTGACTGGTACATTGCTGAGTGTGACCCGCTGCTTTATTTCAGCAGAGTCAGAGTCAGAGTTTCTAAAGCCACACTGTTCATCATTCTAGGCTGCTGTTTATGTTTGTTTTTGGTCACCACATTTTTTGTACTTTAATGACATTCTTATTCAGCCTCGAATATCCACTAGGCATTATGATCATTGACCAGGTGGTCTCATTTCTAGACCCTTGTTCTATTACAGTGGTCCTGTATTTAAATCATTTTCAAAGTGAGAAGACATCAAGCTAAGGATGTGATCACCCAGGAATATCGCAGGACTCTCATATACTCCCCATAATGCCTAGTGGATATCTGAGAATGACTGAGAATGTCACATAGGTACAAAAAACGTGGTGACCAAAAACAGACATAAACACCAGCCTAGAATTAAAGCACATCTGAAACCAAAGCTGTGAAAAAAATATGATATCTAAGGCTTGTCAAGCATAATGTTCGCTTATCACCAGTAAAAACAAGATTTGTTCTGCACACCTAATAACAATTATCTTTCAGAGATATACTTAAAAGAAAGAAAATAAGTTTATCACAAATTTTCAGTTTAAAGATTACCACATATGCATTACACATACATCTCCTGACAAGTTTATTGTTAAGCCCATCACTTTAATACTGCCTGTTAAAGGCCATTGATATGTTATACAGTGCTGACCTTCTGGTGTCAAGGGCCATTCTAATAGCTCAAATTAAGTCAATTAGGTGGCTACATGGGGAGGTGATAGATTGAGACAAAGTAAATATAGGTTGCAGGAGCAGAAATAACAACTCCCAAACTAATGGCCGGTCACTTATAGTATGGCAGCCTGTTACATGCATCCACAAGGCAGGCCTTCCCTGATGCTTTATTTTCTCTGTGTAAAATCAGTAATTATGACTGTGGCTGTAGATTATTACTGTTGACTTCCCCACCACCCATCCTGTATGTAATGATCCTGAATAATGAAAAATCATGAACATGAGCCGTGTTATCAGTGTAAGGGACAAAATAGCTACTCATATTTCAAGTAAGGACATTAATAAAACACATATAAACTTCTAGAGCAGAAATTACAATCTGGACATTTTCTGACCCAAAAACATCTGATTTAAATTTGGTCAATAAGATAAGAGATAACCTTTTATTCATCTCACAGGTGGGATGTTTGCATTGTTACAGCAGCAAAATGGACAGAACAAAAGAAGACAGTAGAAGCAGCAAAACCAATAGAATAAATGTATAATTTGATAGTATAAAATAAATAGTATAATAGAAATTGTACACTAATCAAATACTAAATATAAATAAATCAGTTTGTGTCTATGTACACACATATGCACACACACACACACACACACACACACACACACACACACACACCCCTCAACAGTTATTAAAGAGCAAATGTTTACATATTACTTTTTTGCCTACTTGAACACTGCCCTTGCACTGTAATGCTTGCACAACTGCTACATTTGCACAAATACATAGTAACGTATTACATTTTTTTGTTTACATTTAAGGTAATCTTCAGTACATTTGCACTTCTCTCATGTTGTCCTTAGTGTTTTTATAACTCAGATGTATACAACATTGTAGTGTGCATATAATTATATATCTTTAATAATATACAGAAAATTGTAGTTGCTTTTGATAACATTCAGTTTTTACAACAATTGTAAATAGGTATGAGCAGATGGAAAAGAGTATAATAGTGTGTGTGATAATAATAATAATAATAATAATAATAATAATAATAATAATAATAATAATAATAATACATTTTATTTATAGGCGCCTTTCACAACACTCAGGACAGCGCACAAATTTACAAAAGAACAGACAATAAAATACAGTAAAATACAGTAAAAAAAAATACTACAGGGTGAAGAAGATTAAATAGAATATGCAATTTTAAACAAGTGTGTCTTGAGTTTGGACCTAATAGTATAAAAACAATTAATATATTAAGCTTATAGATGGCCTTAAATGTATAGAGAAGAATTTTATAACTGATTCATAATTTTACCGGAAGCCAGGGGAGATTTGATCAGTAGAAGGGGTTTTAGTGATTATTCGAGCAAGCTGAAGCTTACGGAGAGATTTGTTAGTGAGACCAAAAAGAAGAGAGTTACAGTAGTCAATTCATGAAGTAATGAGACTATGAACAAGAATAGCAGTGGTATGGGGAGTGAGGGAGGGGCGGAGACGATTTATGTTACGTAGATGAAAATATGCGGACCGAGTGATATTACTCAGAGGTGGGCAGTAACGAAGTACATTTACTTGAGTATCTGTACTTTACTTGAATAGTCTTTTTTGTGACTTTCACTTCACTACATTTGAAAGAAAAAAACTACTTTTTACTTCACTACATTTCCATCAAGGTTCTCGTTACTCGTTACTTTCAGTTCTGAAGGTGGGTGTTATTGTCTCACTTTTCTAAAACGTGATTGGTTTTTTAGCAGATGACAGCCTATCAGAAATCACCAGTACTGTTGCGTCACGTTCTCAAACACAAAATGTGCACTTGTTCCCTCGTTCACTACATAGTGTTTGCTATATAGGGGGCTAACTAGTGAACAAGGGGAGGCGACGTTAGTTAATTTCAGACACTCGAGATGTTACATTTTTAATAACTGTTGCTTAAATAGTGCGCCAAAACGTGGCAATTTATCTCTGTCGCATAAACACACGTCTCATCTCTCTAGTTCAGACACAGGCAGCACATGAGGCAGGGTCTGGTGGACACAGTGACACACAGATCCATCCAGCGGGCAGGGGTGTGTCTACGGGCGGGCGGCAGGGGCAATGCCCACCCACACATGATGTTCTGGTCACACCTCTGTCGGGGGGTACTACCAGAGCTGGTAGTATACCGGGCATTTTCGGGTATACCGGGCATTTGCTGGGTGGGACGGAATCCCGTCTGCCAGCCCAGATCGCGCACCACACCCACCCCTGCACCGCGGTTCAAAACGCCCGGGCCGATTTTTGGCTCCAGTCCAGCCCTGGGTACCACTGTCCTCCATGGAAAGAGACAGAGAGAGACAGAGAGAGAGAGAGAGAGAGAGAGAGAGAGAGAGAGACAGAGTAAAGTGTGACCGAATCACCTCCGTTTTCCCATGACTTTTTGTCCGAGGTGAACAGCCAATTAGCATATCTTCTACATATTTAGAACTAAAAAAATCCCACATTTAGAGTCATTTGTAAAAGTGCAACATTTAGATATTTTAAAACACATTTAGCTCTGTTTGAAAATTGTATGAAAATTGCGTTAAATGATAAAAAAAATGACATCACTAAATGTGTTAAGCTGTTTTTATAAACGGCACCCCATAGACTTGGGACTAAAGATTTGAGACTTGACTTGGACTTGGTAAAAATGACTTGTGAACATCTCTGGGGAGAATGGACGGAGACGGTGTCCCTTCATCCATGGCCATATTTAGAGTCGATGTTTACGTTTACGGAAAAGATAAAATTCCCATCATCTTAAGTGTGTGCCATGTTTGCTTAAAACAAACTATATTACAGCATACAAAAACATTCTACATTATTCTTTATGCTACATCTTCTACAAGCAAGTTCGATGCATTAGGTATTGTAAGTGTGGTGGCAAGAAATCAACAATGCAGTGAAATATGTACTTTTAATACTTAAGTATTTTTGGAAGCAAGTACTTCAGTACTTTGACTTAAGTGAAATTTGACTGTATGACTTTTACTTGTATTGGAGTAACATTTGACTAGTGGTATCTGTACTTTCACTTAAGTACTGAAGTTTGGTACTTTGTCCGCCTCTGACATTACTGATATGAGATTGAAAAGATAATGTGCTATCAAGGATGACACCCAGACTCTTAACCTGGGGAGAGGGGAAGGCATGAGAGTTGACAACTGTAATAGAAAAACTACCCATTTTAGAAAGCGTTGATTTGCTACCAATTAAGAGAAATTCTGTTTTATCACTGTTCAGTTTAAGAAAATTTGAGGAAAAACCAAGATTGTAGTTTATTAATGCAATCAGAAAGTGAAGAAGGTGGGAGAGTGGAATTAGGTTTACTAGACAGATAGAGTTGGGTATCATCCACGTAACAATGAAAAAGTATGTTATATTTACGTAAAATATAGCCATTGGGGATGAGATAAATAATGAAAAGAAGGGGCCCCAGGACAGACCCCTGGGGGACACCTGTGGTAACTGGAGAGGGTTGAGATGAATAAGATTTAAGTTAGATAAACTGAGTGCGATCTGAGAGATATGATTTAAACCAGTCAAGAGGAGTATGCGTTATGCCGATAGATTTTAATCTATTAAGAAGAATAGTATGGGAAATAGTGTCAAAACCTGCACTCAGATCAAAAAGAATTAGAATGGTGAGTATACCAGAATCAGCTGCCATGAGGAGGTCATTAGTGATTTTTTTTAGGGCAGTTTCCGTGCTATGAAGGGGGCGAAAGCCAGACTGGAATTGTTCATTCAAGTTATTTTGACTTAAGAGTGAGTGGATTTGAGTAGCAACTATCTTTTCGTGAATTTTAGAAAGGAAAGGTACATTTGAGATAGGACGGAGGTTATTGTAATTATTTGGGTCAAGACCAGGTTTTTTCAGGATCTGAGGCCCCGGTCCCAGCCGTGGCTCCCGTTCCTGAGGCCCTGGCTCCTACTTCCGGCATGGCCCCGTCAGAGACCCCCAGATTTCCCCCAGACATTTTTTTTGGGGGTGTAGTAATAGGGGATCCACCTCAGAGTGGACCCCTGAGGGTAGCTTGGACTGAAGAGGGCCTTGCCCCGGATAGATGGGAGAGGCCCTTAAGTGGAGCCTGTTTTTGTTTCTCGCCTCCTCCCCTCCCCCACCATTGGATGGACCTGGGGGGGTTCCTTTTGGGCATACTGGAGTGGCGCCTTTTGGGGGGGGGGGGTAGTGTAACACCCCCAGTCGGCCTGGACTGACTCTAGGGGGACTTTAAGTCCAGGCTGAAAAAATACATGTTCAGTCAGGCTTTCTGTACTTAATTTTTGTTGGCTGGATGGAGTTATAATTTGCACTCCTAACTGATATTAACAATCTTCTGTAAACTTAAACAAA
>JBBIGA010049785.1:0-12934 GCA_037576975.1 Alestes dentex
GAGGAGAAGACTCGAGCTTTCATTGGAAAACAAGAAAGATTGACGTTTTAATCCACCAATCGTTTAAAAATTATTTTAAATTCAAAATGTTCCATGGCCGGGCGCCTCTAGGGGGTGTGCACGAGAACAGGTTAAAGGTTTAATACGTGAAATGAACAAAGTGCTGTTAAAAAGATTGAAATATTAATTAATATTAAAACTCAAATTTGATATCTCCGGTAGATAGACAGACAAATCGTGTGGAGTAAAGTTGGGCAGGCAAGGTGCTTTGCTTAAATCCGTAAAGATCTCCGGGGTGAGAAGATACGGGTTGGTTTTTAAGTCTACTATAGAAAGCTTTTCAAAGTATCGATGTTTGTGGACTCCATTCAGGTAGCTAACTTCCACTGATAACGGCACTGACATATTTAAACAGCTGTCAACAAATGAAAAAGTATATTATTTGTATACTCTGTATCAAACCCTCACTTCCGCCGTCCAGTACGGCGCGGTCACGTGATCACGGTCACGTGTCTGCAGAACATCAATATGTTCGACCTTGAGTCGGACCCAGAGCAAGATGAACACAACACTCCATGTGTGACTTGCTGGTAGACATTGCGCTTGGCTTATACGAGCGCCGGTAGACATTGCACTCGGCTTACCGGTAGACATTGCACTCGGCTTATCCAGTAGACATTGAGCTCGGCTTATCCAAGCGCCGGTAGACGTTGCCAGTAGACGTTGCGCACGGCTTATACGTGAAACTAGCAGACAAAATGGCGGATCTTCAACTAATTTAGTGTTGGGGCGCAGCAGAGCGTGCCTTACCGTATACGTACACGGGAACAAAACACGCATTTTACCCCATGATTGGTGTATTTTCATGCCAATTTCTTTGCTTTAACAAATAGAGGTTGTTTTATTGTGTTCTGAGCGAGTTTTGTGGGTTGTTGGCCAGCAGGGTGGTAGTGGCGAGCCGACTCCCTGAACACATCGGGTCGGTTCATCAGCTCCTTTTCTACAGAATGAATACAAAAGAAACTTTTGAAACTTCAGAGTTTTAGCTTTTAAATGAGTCAAACCGCAAACAAAAATAATAAAGTATGATGGCGTTATGAGCTGCAAAGACCCAAGATGGCCGCTGAAAGCGGTGACAAGCAACAGGCTAGTGGGTGGGCTAGAAGATTGCAAAGACACAGACCCCAGAGTGGCGACATACACCCATATGCCCTTGAACTGTGCATTGAAAACGGTGTGTAGGTGCAAACAAGTACATGTACAAGCCGAAAGTAACAATTAAAAGAGCTTTTAAGATATTAATCACCATAAACCAGTGACCCGAATGCAAGACAGCACGGATAAACCAGTGTCCCAATGCAAGACAGCACAGATAAACCAGTCTCCAGTGCAAGATAGCACAGATAAACCAGTGTCCACCGCAAGATAACCCAGATAAACCAGTGTCCAACGCAAGATAACACAGACAAACCAGTGTCCAACGCAAGATAGCACAGGAAAAAACTAGGTTGCCTTGAATCCCAAGACTGTGGAACTGCACATGGGCAGAGGGCCATGGTAGCACATCTCGATGAGTAGCACGTTTCGACAGAACACTGGTCCGGGTTAAAGTCACATGGTGTGATTAATCAGCGTTAATTTTAATTTTTATGAATATTTTTTCTGTAATTAATTGATCAGAATTATCGCTTTAATTTGACACCCATATTTTAAACATTTCTAAAACTATTGAATAACTGCTTTATCTGGTTATAAGCTTTGGTTTAAAACTGGTGTAATGAGTGTTTTTGTATACTATGTGGCTTTTAGCTTGCCAACAAGTAAGCTAACAGAGTAAAGTAGTGAAGTTGTAATTGTCCAGTCATGTATAGTAGATGAAGTAGGATGGAAAAGTACAGCAAAAAGAACATGATGGTTTTGAAAATATCTGACATTTGCAAGTTATTCATTGCTATAGCTTATGAATAGCTTTGTTGCTGTTTTTTCAGATTTGAAAAGGAAATTGTGCCAGGTTGGATTGGTTTAGGGCACATTCTTCTGCTTAAGTTAACATTTGTCTTCCACTCAATGAAACTATTTCACAGAGTTCACATGAGCTAAGAAAGTAATGGAATGACCCTTTAGATGGTCTTGAGATGATTCTCGAAGGGGAAGTGGTGAGGCAAAGTGAAATAGGGCATGTTAAAATTGGTACTGAAACAGGCAGCTTATGTCTTTGAAAGGAATTTTCTCCATTACTTGAATAACATTTTATCAGCTGTCAGCAATAGGTACCAGTAAAACATGGTCACAGAACTAAGCAGCAGCGTTGATTGTTTTGATGCAAGATAGTATAGTAAATTATGACTGTGTCAGGATATTTCAAATTAGAAATGCCGCTGTCATGCTGAAACACTGCTGTGGGATGTGCTTCTAGAGAAAACTAAGTACATGAGGTCATGACATGGTTTGTTGCTGCACTGGTGGGTATGTTACCATTGGCATGTACAACCCGAGTGTCATGTTTTTTTCTCATGTCCTGACCTGTAACAAAAGGCTTGAGGGAAATTATACATTTTCTAGGAACAAGTTTCCCTACTGTACACATTGCTCTAAGATAAATCTGATGCAGAGTATGATGTTCTGTTAACTACAAAATTTCATGCAACTTCTGTCCATCTTCAGATAATGCAGGCAAGTGTTGTCACAATATTGATTCATTGTTTTGATCCTTTGCAGGGGTGTACTTTACTCACAATATGTAGCATTAGGGTTCTAATACTGTTAATATTTCTATTAGACCTGCACAATATGGACAAAATACCAGTATTGTATTTTTACTGCTACATATTGTGATTGTGATATATTATAGGGCCCATATCATCACTTTCCTGGAATTAAAAAGGTCTGTAAATGTTGTTTAAAATGGTACGTTTACTCCCCCATCCATATTGTCAGTTCATGGAAAATATGCTGCAAGAACAGCTTGTTTTCAAATCACATCTTTGTGATCTTCCAGAACAACACATCTCCTTCACAGAATGAAATGAAAGTGACCATTTTGTCATAGGTGAACACACCACAGCACACAGTGTGAACAGCACAAAATTCTTCATCTGCATTTAACACATTAACCAAGTGAAGCAGCAGGCAGCCAGGAATACAGCGTCCGGTGAGCAGTGTGTGTGGGGACGGTACATTGCTCAGGGTACCTCAGAAGTGCTTAGTAGTCTTGGGAATGGAACCCACAACTTCCTGATCGCAGGGCGAACACCCTAACCACTAGGCTACCAATTGCCAACACCTTCGAAAATTAGACTTGAAGCATCAGAACACCCATTGACTCACCTGGAGCCATGAATGGTCACCCAGTCAGAAACACTGTGATTGTTTAGAGCATATTGTAGCCTTTTGATATAATTATTGCAGAGAATGTTAGTGATAATGATATATTGCGCAGCCCTAGTTTCTGTAAAATTAAGACCACTGCAGACATAATTTGGCGCAAATGTTATAATGTTATTATTGTTGTGGTTTAAAAGGTTCTGTGATAACACACTGTGTTAAAATCCTGTGTTAAAGCACTGTTGAAAATCTGACATCATGCCACTGGCTTAGAAATCATTTGTAGAAGAACACCTGACTCACACATGCTCACCCACACAGTAAAAAAAAAAACAAAAAAAAACTAGTTTGCGTTCTGGTGTAAGAGAACCTTTATTACAGTTTAGTGGTAAACTAACAGCATTAGATAGAACAGTACACAGTCTGTATGTAAGTGTAGGTTTAAATATCTGCCTCAGAGATTGCAGTTGTATGTTTGGGCACCCTGGTCAAATTACGTTTACGACATTCAGCAGATGTTTTTATCCAAAGCAACTTCCATTCCCTAACTACAGGGGGCAGTCTCCCTGGAGCAACAGGAACCCAGTGGTGGTATGCTGAAGGTAGGATTTGAACCCATGACCTCTTGGTCCGGAGCCAAGTATCCTACCTACTAGACCACCACCACAAATGACATGTTTTGTCTTTTAAGTAAATAAGTGAAAAAGTAAACAAGTATATCCTCTACTAAGACACACTTTTAGTTTACAATTACTCTTTATTTCCTGCCTATTACTATTTATAAAAATACTGTTTATTTGCTGAATGTAACATACAGAGGAAAAATCATAAAAGAAAGTGTTTTGTATGCAAAAATTAAGACACATTTTTATGTTTTATTATTCTTCTGCAGAAAGTTCAGTTGAAGTAAATGGACCATACCAAAATTCTGAGGTCTGTTATTTATTGACAATGAAAGTCAAAGACTGCTGCTATCAGCAGGGGCTTTGTGTTTCTGATTCACGTCTTTAATGGTATTCAAGTAGTCCATTCACTTATCGTCCAATTCATAGTAACTTTTAGCTATTTGGCGACACACT
This sequence comes from Alestes dentex, assembly GCA_037576975.1. Lineage (NCBI taxonomy): Eukaryota > Metazoa > Chordata > Actinopteri > Characiformes > Alestidae > Alestes > Alestes dentex. Next base: position 4,404 of record JBBIGA010049785.1, read on the forward strand.
ATGGAATATTTTACCATCTCATTCAATATTTAAGCAAAGTTAGGATCATCTGAATGCTGGTAGGTGTCCTGAAGAATGGAAAATAGTGCAGAAGGAAATGGAAAAGAGACATAAAGACCAAAATCAAGCTTTATAGTAATTTTATACATTTACCCAGAATTCCTGAGGTTGGAATTATTCCATTGCGTGGTGCCTTCTGAACTGGAATAAACACTTCCTACACTAACTTTAATAGATTTGAAAATTGCAGCAACAGTGTTTTTAAAACTAGTTAACAAGTTTGCCGGCAGCCTAATATCATGCTATGCAACACCCGTAATTTTAGGCTAAACATTATAATGCATGTATGTATAACGCATATAGGTACAGTACATGTATGTCATGTATATATACATTATCCCTCATGTATTATTTTATGTATTATCCTATGTTTAAATGTGTCCTATGTAGACGGTGTTTATGTATTTTCACTTGGTAAAAAGTTTCATTTGATTGTGGGTGTTCATAGTTTAATATATGACTATATTTTATGAATATCACACTGAAGTATAAACCTGTCTAAATGAAGGCTGCTTAATATATCTCGATGAATACTGATGTCACCGGAAGCTGCAGTATGCACATGAGAATTTGAGGTAGAGTTTGTTTAGTCAGTAAAACCTCCGAGACTGACCTTTGCCTTTGCTCAGAAAAGCATCTTTGTTTAAGCTCAAGTCACAAGCCTGGGAGAGGTCTTTGGTTTACTCGTTGGTTTACTTATAGCTAAGATGAAAATGTATGGGACACTGGTTCACCTAGTTTGTGCATGGTATGCAAATATGTATTTCCTAAAAATATAAAAAATTTTAAAAAATGAACGTCTACCAGTACCAGGCCATGGCAGATGTAAAAAATGTTGTTTGCAAACCTTTTATTTACCTGATCCAAAGCAGCTCTGTAGAATCAAAACTGAAACTGGTGTTTTCTGGGGTTGTGCAGTCCTAACATGAACCCATGAAACGAGTAGAGACCCATAGTGATTTTCTTCCCAGCCCTCATCGCAGCTGTCTAGATGCTGCATTCTAAGGCAATGTTGTGGCATTGGTGGACAGTTTTGTGGTTGTTTCAGTTTCGGTCACATGTCTTTGTTGGTCACAAATACACACTGACGCACATACACACACTCATGCACACTGGCAGTTTCTAAATGAAGTTGGGAAATTGCAAGACTTGCAGGGTGCTTACTGAAACACAAGATAGTAGATTTCACGTTTCTTTCTAACTCATGTTTTTTCTTTCTTTTAACCATTTTTCTGTTTATATATATAAGTAAACTAGAGGTGCAAAACAGAAAAAAACAAAAATGCAATTAATTACAAGCTCTGATTAATTAATCTAAATTAATCACACTTTTTTGCTGTAAAAATATTTAAAAAAAATAAATTACAGACTTTCAACATCTCTTTTGTTTAAGAACTGTTTTTGCACTGTTCATGTGTAGTAATGTTCACAGCATTCAAAAATATGAACTAATATGCTGAGGGAAAGGGATGCTTCAGCAAGAACAATGATAGAACTAAGTCCATCTATAAGGTGCAGTTTAAGACAATGTACATACAAGCACAGGGGTTCTGACGAATTATGTTGCCTTGTCGAAAAATGCTACTGTAGCGCAAATCGACCGAGTCTATCGATTCATGCAACCCTATTGAAAAGTGCTACCTTAAGCTTATACTAGGGGTGTAACGGTACAGAAAGGTCATGGTTCGGCTCACACTACGGTTCTGACATGACGGTTCGGTACGGTTACGATACAGCGAAGTTAAGTAACAAAAAATTCTAAAGCATGAGGCTTGGTTTGTTTTTAATAAACATCAGTGTGTTAACCATTAAACGCACACTCTTGCTTATATTTTCATGAATGGATTACAAAAAACAACTGAAACATCTTGTGTTATTAATAGAAATGTGTAATTAATATTAGTCTTACCTAATAGAAAGTAAGTGAGAAGACAGGTATGGCATTTCTTTGCCAACTGGCAACTTTAGTTTATTTTTTACAAAAATAAGGTACAAGAATATTTTCACATTTTCATCTACTATGTAGTGAAAACAGCAAGCAAACTCACAGTGAAAGCATGGTCTGGCTAATTTTTTAGAAGCTGTTTATAAACTAGAACACCGGAGCAGCACGTTGGTGCCGAGCAACGCCGACACACTGTCTTTGTCCAATCTGCGATTTGCTCTCCACTGCCGTCGTAATTTACTGGGAACCCAAAATAATCCCACACGCTCGATTTAAAAGACGCAAGAGGGTCTTCCAGCTCATCTCTGCCGTTTTCAGTAGCCATGTTATGAGGCTTTCATGAGACGCGAATCAGCTTGGAGCTAAACTTTTTAAATGTCTCTGTTTTAGAACTGTGTGATTCATGACTCACCCGGGTGAATCACCCATATCCATTAAATAACTCATGAGTCACGAATCTGAGATCTCCATTGAACCAAATCCTTTGAGTCCTCACAACAACATGTCTAAATTGTAAACTCCGTCACATAAATACATCTTATAATCATTAAAACATCAACTTACAGTTTCTTTGCACCGCCACACTTAAAAATTAGGTATATCCTACAAACCTACAATCCTTCAAACTTCCTGCAAGGTTGAATATTCCTAGTGGAATCTCCGGGTCCTTGACCGAGTCATGAGTGAATCCATCGGTTAACTGTAACCGAATCGGAATCGCATAGGCCGAGTCAGTGAATCCACTGGTTAACTTCCTCCACAGCCAAAAACATGCAGCCGACTTGGAATCGCTCGAACAAGCAGGTTTATGACTCACACGAGTGGGATAGCGCTCCCTGAACGACAGTAATGAGTGAATCAACCGGGCAAATACAACTGAATGGATCATATGAGCAGACGGGGGGATTCAAATACAGCTGAAAATATATCAGACTTGTTCATACACTCGCCACTGATTATTTTTGTCTGTCTATGTGCAAAATAAGTGTACTCAAAGTACTGCATGGATTTAGATTACATTTCGGACAACGTGGGTATTAGGTCGATTTGGCAATACTGACTCAAGTGACTCAAGTGAGTCACAGACCCGGATCAGTTTAGTGAGTGACTCAGAGGGAGCCGAATCCTGAAAAGGATCCGACAGCTCTACTCTGTTTAATGTTCCCGTGTGAAACTCACGCTTGTAACTTTAGTTCCGGATTACTTTAATCGTGCCTTCTCCGTCGTACCGTGTATTCTCCGTACGACATCATGTACCGAACCGTGACCCATGTACCGTGTAGGTTCGGTACGAATACATGTACCATTACAGCCCTAGTTTATACAGTCTTTTTATAACACTGATAATGATGAAAAATAGACAACTAATATGCATAATCGGAGAAAAATATATTGAATTTATGTATTGAGTTCTAACACGGAGAAATGCCACCGTGAAGCAGGTTCTGACAATTTATGCTGATAATGCTAGTGTAGTGCGAATCGACCACGGAGTCTATCGATTCATGCTACCCTGTGGAAAAATGCTCCCATGAAGTTTATACAGCAGCACAGATGTATGGCTGTGGCACTGATTCCCAAGACTGTGGAACTGCACATGCACAAACGGGTCTTGATGGATAGCATGTTTCAACAGAACGCCAGTCCGGGTTAAAGTCACGTGGTGCGACTAATCAGCGTTAATTTTTTCAAGCATTATTTTTTCTGTGATTAATTGATCGAAATTACCACGTTAATTCGACACCCCTAATATAAACATATGAAAACATTTTACCATTGACTGTGGTTTTAACATGTCACAAAATGTCACAGTAAAATAGCCACTTATATATATATTTTTTTTCTTTCTTTCTCTTTTTCTTTCTTTCTTTATTTCTTTCTCTCTTTCTGTTTCTTTCATCTCATTTGATCTTTCTTTTCTTAATTCTTCGGCTTTTCTATTTCTTTTTCTTTCTTTAGTTTTTCCCTTTCTCATTTTCCATTTTTCTGATTCTTTCCTTTCTTCTTTGTTTGTTCATTTGGGTGTTTATTTCTTTTTATCTTTGTGTGTGCATTCACACACACTAAGGATATTAAGAAAATGAACATTTTGCTTTTTAGTGTTTTATGTAGTGTCTGCTTAATCTGTTTAAATTTTAAATTAGATAATGTTTAGATAATTAGTGTGTTAAAAGTCTTTTAATTGGCTCTCAGATTGACACTGTGTTGTTTATGCTTGCTTTTGGAACTAAACCTTGTATCTGCATCTTTTTGTTTTTAATATAATTTGAAAAAAAAAAAAACAGTTCACACTGTACTGAATCTTAGAATTCTGACAGTAACAGTCCAATATGACTTGGGCTAAAATCTTGTTACATTAATATCCATTGAAAGAACCATTTTTTTTCCTGTAGTTATTTTGTGGAGATTTTTGGAGGTTTTCTCCTGACAGTGATGAAATGCTTGCGAAGTGATGAAGGGGAATACATTTTTTTCCATACATCTTTTTTCTTTTGTGATAAACAGTGACCCCCCCCTTTCACTACACCATCCTCTGTTGTTGTTGTTTTGTCTTTTACACTTCTTGTATGTGTGAAACTGACTGTGTATATTTGTGAGTGTGAGAAAGAGAAGACACTATGTTCTGTCCTTTTGCTTTTGCTCTTTTCTTATCAGGGATGGCATTAGCCACAGTTAAGCATGTCGCTAATGTGGGCTAGCACTACTTCCTGTCCCTGCTACCACTTCCTGTTTACATTAGCACTCTGCCTTCACTCAGGTTTACATCTGAATTGGCTGCTCGGATCTCCTCAGTGTTCTCCGTTATAATGTTAAAGCTTTAAAAAAATCACAAAAAGTTTTTTTTTTGTATGTTTGCGGGATCTTAACTTTTAGAGTGTAGTCAAGTATAAACTTTATTACACACTTACTGCACTACCTGCGTATTGTACACTTATAACACAATTATCATGCCCATCACACACTTCTAAGACTCTTGTTGCACACTTGTTCCCCACTTATTACACGGTTACTGCACACTTGTTACGCAGTACACACTTTGCCAAAGGAGAAGAAGATTGGGGAGGCATGTCCGGAGGCAGGAGGAGAGGAGGAAGAGTAGGAGAGTAGGCGTTAGGGTGGGGACTTTGAATGTTGACAGTATTACAGGTAAAGTGAGAGAGTTAACTGATATTATGAAAGAAGGCTGATATATTGTGAGTGCAGGAGATCAGAAGGGAAATAAGGCCAGGTGTATTGGAGGAGATTTAAGATTGTTCTATCATGGTGTGGATGGGAGGAGAGATGGGGTGGGTGTTGCTGTGAAGGAAGAGTATGTTAGGGGTGTTCTGAAGGTGAAAAGAGTGTCAGTCTGAGGGATGAGTGTGAAGTTAGAAATTGAAGGCTTGATGCCAAATGTTGTTAGTGCAAATGCCCTGCAGTAGTGAGAGTAAATGGCAAGTTGAGGAGACCCTGGAGAGATAGAGATGTGCTCTGGAAAGGAGAGGAATAAGGGTCAGAAGGACTAAGACAGGACACCTGTGCATGAATGAGACGGAGAGGATGGTAGAATGCTGAGGTTGCAGGGAGTAGAGCCGGAGAATGTAGAGTTGTTCATATACTTGGTGTCAACAGTCAAGAGTAATGGAAAGTGTGAAAGAGTTGTGAAGAAGAGAGTGCAGGCAGAATGGAATGGGTGGAGAAGAGAAGCAGGAGCAGTTTGTGACAGGCTGGAGTGTAAGGGAAGGTGTAGAGGATGTGAGACCAGCTGTGTTGTCTGGTTTGATGATTTGGAGACAGTGGCACTGAAGAAAAGTCAGGAAGGTTTGCACTGGGAGTGACAAGGATGGGCAGGATCAGGAATAAATTTCTTAGAGGGACAGCTCAAGTAGGACCTTTGGAGGAGAAGTCAGAGGGTAGACTGCGCTGGTTTGGACATGTGCTGAGAAGAGACTCTGAGTGTGTTGGGAGAAGGATGCTGAGGAAGAGGAAGGCCTAGTTTGAGGTTTGTGGATGTGGTGAGGGAGGATCTGCAGGCAGATGGTGTGAGAGCGGAAGATGCAGAGGACAGAAGGAAGTGGAGACGGTTGATCCGCTCATACGTGATGAGGCTGTGACCAGACTGAACTTGATTATGCTTTGATGCACACATGCATGAATAAGCTGTGGATGAAGGTGGGAGAAATGCAGATATAGTTCTATTCTGCAGCGAGAGCTGAAGAAGTGTTTATTATGCAGTGCCAACTGTATGTGACATTAAATTATAAAGGAAATTATGTGAAGTATTGCCTACTAGAAAGGCACTGAAATTACTTTCAGTGAACAGAGGATCCTCACCACCATCCTCTGTTGCATCTCATACTGCAGAACTTTTACATAGGAAAAGTTATATGTTTGTAAATATTGGGAGGTTTACATTCAGTCCACAGCTCAAATCAAGTTGTGTGTCAGACTTGAGCGGAAAAACAATATCCTGAGTAAACTGAAGCTAAACAAGCACGTAGCTGCTTCATGATAACCAAACCTTCTCAGTATCTCTTTGACTGTGACAGACAGATAATTGTTTCTGCTCTCTTCTCTGGCAGAACAGCTCTTACACCCTGAAATCGGTCACAGCATGAGAACCTCTTCCTCTTTAAAACCATAGATGTAGCACACTTTTTAATGTGATAACCGCATCAAATAAGGGATAAAAATATAAAGTGTTATCAGTCCATCCATAAGTTTCATCGGTTTTACATTAACCACAAATACCACATGCAAAACTCCCACAGATGATGCACTATGTATTTACAGGATTATGATTCGTGAAGAGTTGTAATGTCAGAAAATTTTAAAAACTGCTTTAGTGATGTCTCAAGAACCAACTCATATATTGATATACACTCTGCCCATTCACACTGTGGAGTGTCTCGGGCTGGTCTGCCTTTTTAGTTGTATACAACATAGGGCAACCAATCACAATATAGGTAATATACATACATTAGAAACAAACACAGGCTGTTTTAATTGTAAGCAATAAAGAGAGACTGAAAAATGGTCATGTAAAAATGAATAAAAAACCACAGAAATCCACAGGGGAATAAAATAAACTGGGTGGGATTGTATTGAGTGTAAAGAACAGTTCCTGGCTCAGTGTTTTAACGCGTAGTGCAGGGGGCATAAAGTGTCCTCTGCAAAAATATGTCTGTCTAGATCTAGTGATAACTAGTCAGCCTGAAACCGATTTAAGTGTGTGTTTATGTGAGTGTGTGTGTGAGAGAGAGAGAGGTGGGGAAAGACTTTCACCATGTTTTATTTATTCTTTGAGAACTGATGTTTTGCCTGTGGCTGATGTATGTGTTTGTGTATTGCCCCTTTTTTAGGTATCAGTCCACTGTACTGCAACTTGTTTGCCCTGATGAGGGAGAGTGACCGCATGTGGTATCCACCCAATCACGTCTTTAAAGCAGACCAGTCCACCAATGAAAAGCTCTTGTTCAGAATAAGGTAACCATTTAGTGTGACATCAGTGTGTGTATCTTCTTCATTTATCTGCACTAAAAAACAAGCATGGGTTTTTTTCAGAAACATTTTACAGTTAATAGCGTGTCCAGTCAACAAGCACATCGTGTTTATTGACATCTAATTTAGCCCAAGAGGTTTGTTCTAGAATATTCTACTGGTTTGCACTTCTAATATAATATGTTCTAGAGTGAACTGATTTGGAATTGATCTGAAATGTGTAAGGTGGATCAGATGCTGGGTTTTCTGTTACCATTTGAAAAAAATGTTCCCATTTATCCATCCATCCACAGTGCAGAGGGTTGAATTTTGATAATTTTTCAAAGGGAAAAGAAGTTAACACTGCATCTGCATAAATTATACTTAAATATGGCACATTCTACCAGATGTAATGTACAATTACCGTTTATTAGCAGAATGCAGTATCTTCAAAGAAAAACTGAAAAACTTCAAAGAAAATGTAGTCTTGTATGTGTGAAAGTTTGGCCGAACAACTTGTTTTTTGCAAGGTCCCTGTGCTTACTTAATCAGTGGTGCCCAAACCTTAACATCAACTGTTTCTTCCTACCGCTGTATGTCTATTTATTCTCTATGTTCTCTCACATAGACTTGGTGTTGTGTTTTATAACACTGTATGACGCTTTTGCCTACAAATATAGAAAAAAGTACATCAGATAGCTCAGTAATCTGCACTTTTGAACTATTGCTTTAAAAGTGCCTGACATGCAACACATGTTCAGTCTTGCTGCAAAACAGTTTTTAAAGGGCAGTTTAAAAAGCAAATCCCAATCTTACTCAACCATGAGTTCATCTATGTTCTGAATTACTCAGCACAGAAATCACCTGGCTGCTGGGACTGATCAAAATACTGTTGCGGTTTCAGAGGCTTTTTACTTAGTTTTCATTTTGTTAATTAATGTAGTTAGTCCAAAACTGAAACATTTCTGAAACATTTTTTTGTACTTTTGTGTACATCTGTGTGTGTGTGTGTGTGTGTGTGTGTGTGTGTGTGTGTGTGTGTGTGTGTGTGTGTGTGTGTGTGTGT